>JADDOH010017767.1:0-38677 GCA_016648135.1 Agrypnia vestita
ATGAAAAGGTTATTACTTCGCGGATTTGTAAAAATATCTTATTTTGGCGCTATATTTCGGTTACACTTGGATAACCATTTTCAATCTGGTCTCTCTGACAGTTCAGAGATAATTAGAATCCAGCTTGAAAATGGTATCCAAGTGTAACCGAAATATAGCGCAAAAATAAGATATTTTTACAAATCCGCGAAGTCCCCGAAAAATAACCTTTTCATAATGCATTTACCTCTTCGCGAAAACTTCTATTTAAACATATATATTGTGACGTAGCAACCTTTGTTCGTCACACCTCTTCGCGAAACCTCTGAAAAAATGAATTTATCGATCCCCGCACCAACGATCTGCACCAAAAATTGATTTCTAACCGCGTAGGTGCCGCAAACACTCTATGGAACAAAATAATGTCTTTGGTCTACTGCGGATAGTTTCACAGTGGTCGCGAACGGCGGGGATGACATTACAAAATGGCGCATTCGGAATCTGACACTTGAGCACGCGAGATGTGAACCTTTCTCTGAACCCTCGTGTTAATAGGTAAGCTCATTCCGAGTGACGCAATTTGAAGTGGCATAAAGATAACATGTGAAATTACATGATTGGTTGTTAATAATGTCTTTCGTCTTAATAGAGGGTTTTTCCACGGGAGCGCTTCGCGCCATGGCCAGGTGACGCAGCATGGAGTGAAAGGTGAATCCATTGCAACGCCTGGGGGGCAGCTGCAGAGGTGATGTTCCGGTAATCATCTGCATCGGCCGCCCAAAGCCTCGGGGCGGGGTTGTTCTCTGGACCCTTAAGGGAGCAATCCTCCTCAGATGCGAGGCCAGCAAAATAAAGACCACGACTTGCCTGGTATTCAAATTCTCTCTAATAATCAATTTCACATCACGCCTGGAGCGAGCTGCGTGTTATCTGACTCCGTAAATACAAGAACATGTGCATCAGGTCGAGCGGTTTTAGAAAAAAGGAACATTGCTAAGCACGTGCGGAAGCGGTGTTTGTGCCAGACTATTGTAGCTTCATTGTTTTAAATGTGATATAGAAATTTTGCCCAGATGTTCATTAATTTGCAGAATGTGAATACCACGCCCCGACACCTGCGCTGCGTCACCGCAAGTAGTATAAAAGTATTTAGTTCCACTGTCTTTTCCCTCCATGTATGACGCGGCCGCTAGCGCTGATGTCGAGGCGTGGTAAATTAAATCTTCGCCTCAATTTATTGTAAAGAAAAGGGTTTCAATGTGCAAAATTCCCAAAAACACTTCATAAAAAAATTGTCACCTTCTGTGGCATTATCAAGTTCTGTTTAAAATTCATTTGAATAATTTCCCCTTCATCTAAATAATGTTTCGTTGTATTACCCTAGTCATTGAACTGTTGCAACTTAAAATAAGTTAAAGGGAGAGACAGCTGAAGTGCGATGTACACGACACCGGAAGTACCCTGAGTTTAAATTGTGGAAGTAAGGTGAGTCCGATTCTTCTCCGACTGAGCGAAGCTGGTGGCGACGAGGAGTTCTGTTGGGAGCAACAGAACTTCACGTCGTAATATATATATATATATATATAATAAAAAAATTCACTGCTATATAAATATTTTATCGACTCACTGTTAACCCTATACTAAAATTGTATTATTACTATAGCTTAAGAGAATAAGGTACCAGTCTGAAGATGGGAGTAGTAGGCTGAAACCGGTACGGTAAAAAATAATAAATCCTGGAAAGAGGTTAAAATTATTTAAATTAAATCATTTAAATCGAATCACATGTTTATTCTCTTTATAAGATTTTTTTATAATTAATCAAACATAATAATTTCGTTGTCCATCTGTCTGTCTGTCTGTTCGTCTGTCTGTAATTTCGCATAACGTGCGTAATTTCGTTCGAATTCACGGTTTGTGGCTTAAACCCTGGTCGTGTTGTTACCGCCACCTGTCCGTGGACCGCAAAAAGATACCATAAATATATACTAGGGCTTAGTAAGGACGCGAATCATTTCATGTTCCGCCCAGCTAAATTGCCAGGGTTGATTTAAATCTGTTAACTGCCATCAGGGGAAATATTAAAAAAAATGTTCAAATATTTTGATATTACTATTTAAGCCGTTTTTACTATTTATGAGTAGTTATTACTATTTTAAAGGTGTCGGCTATAAATAAGTAAATACTTTTTCTTTAGGAAGACCATGTAAAAGTATCGTCATTTTTGACGGGGTATAGCTAGTATTTTTAATAAAATATGTTGTGAATTTTGCTTTTTAAATTTTTCATCTGATTTTCTAAATATAATAATTTCGTTGTCTATCTGTCAGTCTGTAAAGTTTATAACTTATTGGAATGATGCCGGACATAATTTTTTTTTAACCTTATTACATATTTCATTTAATTAAACAATTTAGATAATAATTAGAGTGTGACACTCAATCAGCGCGGGCTCAGGCAACCCGCAAGTTTCGCTCCCACCTAATTACACAGTCTTGAGATTTTTATATTAATAATTTTTTATATTTAGTTTAGGTTTAAGTAAATAAGGTTAACTAAAAAAACCAAATGGTTTTCCATTTGTGAATTTTCTGCTTCAAAATTCTGCAATTATTATGTTCCGTGATTTTTCATGGATTTACGGTTATTTTATTATATAATAATTCTTTAATGAAAATATTTATGATAAATATGTAACTTTTCTATAAAAAAATATTTTTGATGCATAGTATCGTTATATAGAGAATAACTATATTTCAAGAAAAGTGCCATCTGGCATACCGTAGCGTAATGTATATTGTAAAAAACACACTGAGAACATAGTTGAAGAATTGTTATAAATAATTTAACAAAAATATATGCACAACACATTGTACAAGATTTTATTTTTTCTCAAAATATCTTCACATATTCATCAATATCATTTACTATGCTCTTCAAAGTAGCCCCCATCAAACAAAATATACCTATTCTTGCGAGAGATTTTTTCAATAACTTCTTGAACGCAATATTCAGCGATTCTACATTTATCTTCTCAAAGTTGGCAAAACATCGACATTCGTGGTTCTATTTTCTCATCTACGAATTGACAGCCGGCGAATTTAAAAAAAATCGCGAATTTTTAATCAAGCCTCGTATAATACGTACATCGTTAGGTTTTTTGGTTACTTTTCTGAAACTGAAATCTATTTACGAAATGTTTTGAAGATATATAATATTAGAGCGTGGCTGGCTGGGAAATGTATTTTCTTTTTATAAATCATTGTTATCCAATTTGAGTGTTCTCATTGTGTTTTTATGTTTGAAAAAAATTTCCACAGCTGTGGAGAATTTCCACAAATAACATAAAATAAAAATATCGTATTATATCATAACAGAGAACCAGTCTATCGGAATTACCTGGTATTATCGCGTGGTATGATCGCTTGGGTGAGTAAATTCTTTATTATATTATAAAAATATGTGAATAATTTAGATATAATATCAGATGTATTCTAAATATTATGTTGGAAAATTAATCTAGCATGGAAATTGTGTAAGAATAATATGAGTGAAAAATAAAAATATGTTACATTCTTATTATATAAATATAGTTCATCTTGGCTTTAAGGGACACTTTTAAAGGACAAAGTGTGCTTTAAAGCCAAGATGAACTATATATAAATGCTCATTAGTGGCACGTGAATGCGTAGTATTGAGCTTTTTGAGCTATTGCTAATTAGTAGCATGTGTGTACGCACATTGCTAGTAATGAGCATGCTCATCACTAACACGTTAAAAAATCAACCGACGGTTGATTTGATTTGCGGTTGGAAAGGGTATCTTTTGAGCATGTGTGAACAGGCTTGCTTATGAGCATGCTAATGTCATTCGCGGCTAGTATAGATTATCGATCGTATAGTATAGATTATGCGATCTCAGTCCGCCACAGATGAAACAAATATGGCGCGTTGGGGAGATGACAAAACATTACTTTTCGTGACTTACCTATTATAGGAATCACGAATGTCTATGGAATACTCGGTCACCGCTGTATAAAAATAATATAGCAAAAAATAATGTTCATGAAACATTATTCAAAGACACGTCAAAACTGAAATAAAAAAAATGCGCATGGAAACTTGGGAACTGTTAAGATTTATTGGTTCACTTGAATTTACTATTTCAGAGTGAAAAGTTAACATTTTGAACAAGAGCGTCTCTATTGTATGACAAAAGCATGCCAGTAATAAGCACGTGTATTTGATTGCTAGTTTTGATGCATAAAATAAGCATGCTAATAATGAGCAAGTATGTACAGAAAATCACCAATTAAGATGAATTATAAAAATGTTCTCAGATTGTCACGGCCGTACAGAAATCTTCTATGTGTAGTTTTCTGGGATATATTGCAGTGTATATATGAACTCTCTGACCGATGTTTCGGATCACATTGCAGGGTCCATCAGCCCTGATGATGGACCCTGCAAAGGGATCCGATACGTCAGCCAGAAAGGTCAGATATACACGGCAGAATATCCCAAAAAACTACACACATGGATGAATTTTACTTTTTACGAGGTACAATTACTGTAACGAAATGCATCATTAAAATATCACATAAATGTATTGTGACCTCACCGGGATTCGAACGCGAAACCCTTAGTATGAGAAGCCAGCCAGAGACTTGTCACTAGAATATGTGGATTGCCAACGTGATGATCATTATAAAGGTTAATATTTTGTAAATATTAGCCTTCATACCGAATTTGTAAAAGAATACATTCCAGAATTATTTTTGTATGTATTATTTCCGTAAGCCCTTTCCTAGTTCCTGGAATACAGGAATCCGTATAATAATAACGAATGTGATGCTGTCTGACGGCAGCAAATGTGATTTCACACAGTTTGCTACTCGGGATCCAGAATACTAAAATGTAATGGACCTAAACATCAATGATAAAGTGCTTATCTACCAATTGCCAATGTTCATAAATAGTATAGTAGATCCGATAAAATTAACTGGGGTAATTAGTATGATTTGATATGTTATAATTATTATTTATTCTTGATATAGTATAATTAGTTACATAATCTGTTTTCTATTATACGGCATCGAAGCTGAGAAAATGAATTACATGCCCATGAAAAAGATATTCTTCTTCTTCTTTTAGTAGATCTTGCTAAAGAAAACTACGCCTCCAGGGATGACAAGGTCTAGCTATCCCTCCATCTTTTCGGTAGTCTTCCCGGTGGGCGTCGTCCAGAGAGGATTTCATTCTGCTGTATGCACGAGTCTGTCACTATCCATTCTGGCTATGTGATCCCGCCAGAATCTCCTTCTGGATCTACTCCATCGCGCTGTGTCCTCTATTTTGCAAGTTTTCCTTATGTCTTCATTTCAGACACGGTCACGTAGAGTTTTTCTAGTAATGGATCTCAGCACCTTCATTTCAACTGTTCTGAGGAATCCTTTGGTGTGGACAGTGTCAGCCCGCCTCTCTATAGCGTGTCATAATAGTTCGCACACATCTCTTGTATATTTCAAACTTACTTTCAATATGCATACTTCTGTTTTTACTCCTTCTTTTAACTCGTAGCGTCTGCTTGCCTGTCTGTCGAAAAAACTTTCGATCGATTTTTAATCCTTTTCACGTGATCAATCGATCTGAAATTTTGCAAGCAGACTCGTGGTGACGATAAATATGATCGAACAAATTTAAGTTTAAAAAAAAATTAAAATTATATTATAATTTTAATTTTTCGACATTTTTTATTACTCCCTTTCGTAGTGTCGGCCGACTCGAGCCCAACGCGTGGGGTAAGCGCCAAACCTGTTTCAACTAGTAAAAGAAAGGGAGTGTAATAAAAACTTGGTTTTTATGGGTTAGTTTTTTTTAAATGAATTTTTTAATTAAAACCAAAATGAAAAGTTCTATGAACTGGAAAAGCATTCGAGGACCAATAACTAATTTGGTAAAAAAAAAATTACAATTACAGAACATAAGTGACCTTTTCTATTATCTGGTGTAGATACAATATTCTTTTAAATAGTCCCCTCATAAATCAATACATTTGGTCCAACGTTTTTTCTATTGTAAAAATCAGTATTCAAAATTATTCTCCGTGGTGCCGTTTAGAATACATATCGTAATCCATTCTATGTACTTCCTTCAGTAACCCTCAATGATGACCCCTTATATTTATATTTCGTGATCTTGGGGAAAAGAAAATGTTAGAAGATGCCAGTTCGGACTTTTGTCAAAAGTTTATAAAATGTTGGCTGCGTATGCTGGAGCATTGTTCCAAGACTAGTTTCAATGATGATCTTTTATATATTTCGTGATCTTGGGGAAAAGAAAATGTTAGAAGATGCCAGTTCGGACTTTTGTCAAAAGTTTATAAAATGTTGTCTACATGCTGGAGCATCGTTCCAAGACTAGTTTCAAGAAGTACTTAAAGGCATTCTCTGTGATGCTGTTTATAGCACGCTTCGTAATCCATTCTACCTCTGGTCGAAAACCTAAATGATGATCCTTCATTTCCTTTTTGATTTTTGGGTAATAGAATTGTTCACATATGATTGTGTGTGCTGGGGCACTAGCATCGGTAAGACGAGATATTAAAGATTATTTTCACTTTATTTTTAATTATTTCAATATTTCAACTGTAAGACTAATTTATCCAAATGCACCAAGCATGATTTACAGGATGTAACAGAACTAATCCGCAATGTAGTCCAGGAAGATTCCTCTTTAAATAATGTCTCAAAAATGATTTTTATTTATTTTCATTCTTTTATTATTTGTTCACACAAAATATATTCACAATATAATTTGGCGATTTACCACTTAGGCTTGTAATAGTAATAGAAAGTAACACTGTCGTAACATTAATCGTTATGGAGATAAGCGACTTGAAAGTTCGAAACTTGTGAATATCATCAACATCTTCACCCCCTTTTCCGAGTAGGGTCAGGGGGCTAAAGACTCGACAAGGTGTTTCTACATATATTCTCCTGTCTTGCGCTGATTCCACATGAGATAAACAGTCGAGACCCACTCTGTTTTCATACACATTTTTATTGTTGTTTCTCCCAGTTTAATCTGAGGCGACCCAATGGTCGTCTTTCTTCCGGGGTTTCCAAGAAGATTCTTTTTGGTATTCGGTATTTGCGAATATTTTCTATAGATGTCGGATTCTCATTAAAGTAATTTTAAAAGTTAAACATATGTACAATGAATACTAAAAACTTAATATCTTTAACACAAATAAAAAAATGTTCAGAAATATGCACTACTTTTTTTTTGCAAGCTTTCGATTATTTTATTTGAAATGTGTTCTAAAGTGAATCAATTTTTAAAACTGGATGCAACTCAATTTAATGATGATTTTCAGATAAGTGAAAAAAAATGCAACTTGAATTCGCTTGTCACAATAACTATTGGTGTTAGGAAACTGTTTCTTAAATATTTTCGATTCATAGTTTAAGCAGGAATCTATCTACCTGTAAAGTTTATTGTATATAGTTGTTCTGTTTTATAGTTTTATTAGATATATACAGTTTTTGATGTTACCAGTATCTGGGGAGTTGCCATTTTTTTCTTATTTTTACGATGCATTGTATTTTTTAAATATATTTTCATTTAAATAAATCAAATTTTAAATGTAAAAAAAGTATAGTAGTATAGCTTTGTTATATCTTGTATCTGTCGCTCTAAACGCTACGTAAATATTTATTTACTCAATCTAATAACATTACTTCGCCTTTCACTATTTACTTACGTACATCTTAATTTCCTACTCGATCACTCACGAGATCCCGCTGATTTTTCTAAACACAATACTTTCACATTATTCTCAGTGGGTAAACGGACACAGGGGTAAATAAAAACAGGAAAACATCAATAAATATATCGGCGCCCGAGGTCACGTATGGCGATGAGCCGCTGTGTATCTATACATGGGATTATTTCAAAGTAATGGCGTTTCTTACGTCAATAGCACGTGTCGATTGGAGGAAAATTTCCAGAAGGTACCTACGGGGGGTGTATGTATCTGAAAATGTATCGATCTTATTCTCGTGAGAAAATTTTGACGGGTTTTACCGTTAAACTGAAGTAACACTTTAGAAAATTATAACATCTTCAACAACTACAAAATGACTCTGAGGTAACATTATTTATATTTTCTTCGAAAAGAGCAAAATAATTTTGTGGTGACTCTATTAATATAATTAATAAAATGAACTTTCTTTCACCACTCATGTATTGAAAAATATCAACATGTTTTAGAGTCCATGGCCCGTTTATCAGGATATAACGTAGGTATACTAACAAATTAAAAATCAAAAACTGAAGTAAAGGTAATCAAAATATATAAATTATATATGAGAAATGAATAATAATGAAGAATCTACTAACGTGAGAGGGATGGGGTTGAACCCCGGGCCGCCATCCGCGGACCGCCAAAAAGATACTATAAATATATGCTAGAACTAAGCAAAGACGCGAAGCGTTCCGTCATTTTTGACGGGTTACAGCTAGTATGATATTATTTAACAAATTTTACAAACAAGTAACATAGGATTATAGTTGGATAAATTGGAAACTTTAGAAATAAGAAAAAATGTTACTAGAAAAATTTAATATCAAACATAATAATTTCGTTGTCTGTCTGTCTGTCCGCAACGTCCTGAAACGTCACTAATTTCGTTCAAATTCACGACTAACAAAACGAAATTACACGGCTGGAAATAGAGCGCAAACCTCGGACGCGCAAATGCCAGCGCGGCACCGTAGCGACATTGCTGCCACCGTCTCACCGTGGACCGTCAAAAGATATTAGAACTTAGGTAAGACGCAAACCATTTAAAGTTTCATTATTTTTTAGGAGCGTACGTTTTTGTTACCTTTTAAATTTGTTTTCACGTAAGTTCTTTAGTTATTTTTCTCTCGTATATTTTATTTTTATTTTATTAATGTCAATATTTCGATTTTTAATTTTTAGTATGCGCTGTATCCTGATGAAAGGACCATTGGTCCCATTGATAATTCAACAAAAAATAAGTGGTTTATCAAAGTGTTTTCTTGTCAATAATATAAAATTATTACATTCTCAAATCCTTCTTCATTCTTCCTTTATTCAAATTTATTATTGATATGCACTTAATGATTTATTTATTTTATTTTATTTTTAATAACCCACTAAAATAATACTTGTTATAACTTAAATTAAAATAATACATTACTTATTTCAAACTCGACCCGCAATCCCAATTACAAGTGTTTTCGGCCTGTTCTAGCGACAAGCATATATTTAATTAATATATCACAGCATGCGGTCACGTTCGAGAATGTAATTAAAGATTGACGCGTTGTTGGTTCGTGACGTGAAAGATGTGTATTTCTCGCCGGGGATAAGCTCCGGGAGCAAGTGAAGAAGTACAACAGAATAACAAATAAAGTCTGCAAGTGCGCAGCTTGTAATGTGTACTCCGTCTGAGACAATTGCAGGAAGTCGCTGAGGCGATATTATACGTTTGGAATATTGCACCCCTAGTCGATTAATCTACATATTTAATCTGACCAAGCAATATTGCCATAGCAAAAAACATTCATTGACCACCGCACATGACTCGCATACGTGGTTTCATGGCGCAATTGTTTTATCGACTAGACATTATTCGCAACACGGAATTTGGTCAAGTATAAGAAACAAATATATTATATTGTATGTAAATAATGAAAAGCTCTTGTATGACAACCAATAACTAATTTATCACATGAGTCCCTATACTATATACGTAATAGGCAAAGGCCGTGTATAACCGATTAAATAAAAAAATTTCTTTGAAAGACTGGATTTCTTAGATTTTTATAATTTGTCTTCCAATGTAATATATCCATTCTAAAAAATAGTAACTTGACAATAAAATGTGTCTGCATTACTTTTATTTAATTATATTTCAGACCGCGTTATTGACCATTAAATTGAAAATTAAGAAAAAACATACATTCAAGCGAACCAATCAAATTCTTCATTTTTACTCCCTTTCTTTTAACTCGTAGCGTCTGCTTGTCTGTCGAAAAAACTTTGGATCGATGTTTAATCCTTTTCCCGTGATCCAATTGAGATGAAACTTTGCAGGCAGACTCGTGGCGACTTTTCGTTTAAATTTCGGTTTAAAAAATTTGATAATTATAATATAATTTTGGCTTTTTCGACATTTAAATGGTTTTTTTCAAATTGGAAACCATACAAATGTTCTAACAAATGAATAGAATAACAGATATGATTTAAAAAACGTGAAACCATTAAAATTAAAAATGTAGGTACCATCACTTAAAAAATATCAACATCCATACCAGGTTTAAATCAAAACACTAACGTTATATTCCGTTTGAACCGCAGTTTGCAAGAAAAGTTTAATTACTTCCAACGGCGGACTGATGACGTCATGGAATATTTATTTGAATTACTCCATAGGTGTTATAGGTACTTCACTACGAATTTCGAAAATTTATGACAATTTATTCACAGATGAAAGCATCCTTCGGTTTTTGGGAAGAAATCGAATAATATATATTTTTTTTACATTTCTGCTTAGTTTTGAAGAATTTTACATTACTCAAATCTGATTCTGACTATTTTAAATCATTTGATGTTGGAAATTCATATGATACGATATTGCTGATAATTGAATCTATTAAAATCTTGACTATGATGATCTTATCAAAGCTCAAAATATCTGTCATTTTAGAAATATATTAAATTCCTGTAAGTTAAGTGTTATGTTATATGTTTTAATTCGTCTTTGATTGTTGTTATATTTTACAAAGAAAGGGAGTATAATAAAAACTTGGTTTTTATGGGTTAGTTTTTTACTATTACTACCGATCAAACAACCAACCGGCTCTATATTAAATTTATGTGAAATTCGAATCCACTTTGTGACATCTAAGAAGGCAGTAGCGGCCTTATAACTGTCAACCTTTTGTCGTTGTCAATCAAAATTAGCATTTGAGACACCTGTTGCCCAACCACCAAAACAAAAAGAAAAAAATGTATGAATTTTTTAGCATTGAAAAAGGTCGAATGTGTTATGCGAAAGATGAGACTGAAGGGCGAAATCTTACAGATTTTGTCTGTATACCTACTTAAAAATCTACAGACAATACTTAGAGATTTTGCCCTTTGATTTTTACAAATTTAGAATTTAACTTTATGAAAACTTTTTAATTAAATCACATAATCCTTTCGACAAAAAAGCGCACCAATATATACAACTTTCAAAAATTTCATAGATGTTGTAGTTTATCTTGGGTGGAATTGTGAACGTTACATTGTATGAGGTGATCACTTAAGGAGGAATACTTACATACAAAACGCGAAAAAAATTTGTGAATTTTTTAAAGCAACCTTTATAAATTATGGTATAAGTATCATTTTTATATGAAAGTGCATACTTTTAAGGATACGTTCAATTTTTTTATTAAAAAAAAATCGGAAATGACCGAAAAAATGGTCCTCCGCGGTGACCACTCCCATTTCATCTGTAATCATCAGCATAAAAAAAAATCAAAATTGGCAATATTATTTAACGTTTGACGTAGGGGTTTTGAAGATACAGATTTTTGACAAAATGGCGGGCGTTTGAATTTAAAATAGGGTTTTTTAGGGAATAATTCTGGTAAATTATAAAAAAAATTAAGTAACTTAAAAAAAATCCTACGACAAAGACTAGATAATTATGTATTGAATAACCAATAGAAATTTCAAGTTGATCGGTTTTTGTCACCGATTTTTAAAACATGATTTTGAGTAAAACGCGTCTGAAAATTGAGCAATGAATAAATCGCGAAATTTTTCAACTTACATAAAATCATCGATTCTAGATCCATAATATAAGTCCTCCTCCACCTTGCTTAGAATTCCCAAATCATCGAGCACTCTTCACAAACATAATAGAATAAGAAAATGCAAAAATTTAATAGTGGATATTTCGAAATATCTAGGTAGGTATTTCCCATTAAGTCAGCCAAAAGATAGGTTTAAGCCACATGGACATAAAAATAGACTTCGATACCTACTTTTCCATATAAAAAAAGTAGCTCTGTTTCTATGAGACATCTATAATATAACATGTAAATATAAATTTATGATTAGTGCGCTCATTGATAATTGTAACTTAACGACGAATATATGTACCGCCACAGTTATATCGTTGTGTGACGTTTTGCTGCGCCGATCGGTGCATCGTATGTTAATTAAATTTCGTCCACTGGCACATTCCCTGCCTGCTTTGAATACCTAATTTGGTGGCGCCAATGGTCCCTCGCCGACACGACACGGGCCTAAGATACAACAATGATAATTGAATCTCAATAAAGGTACTTAATCAGGCAGTAGTCTGTATTGTTTTGCACTGGAGCAATCGCAAAAAAAATATGTCAAAAAAATACATTACCGTGGTGACTACCTATTTTATTCAGCACACATTTTCGTCAAACTTGCAGAAATTTTTTTTTGATGGTTCACAAACAATGAAAATTACATAATATGATATGGGTATTACAATTATAATAAAATAGGTTTAAGTGCTTTTCTTAACTTAAATGTGAACGCAGCAAACAAAGAAATAAAAACTTAATGTATATTATGGATGTCTCACAGAGACGAAACTGTAGTTTATTATTATTATAGGAAAGTAGGTATAGAAATCATTTTATGGTGTATATCGGACTTACGACCGATCGTATGGTAGGCTTAAGTGATCACTTTACACATATGTAACGTTCGCCATTTCCACCATGATAGAATATACCATGTCTTACTAATTTTTGAAAGTTGTATATGTTTGGATTATATGACACACATCACGTACGTGTTGTAACAACCTATTTATACCGGCCTGTGACAGCCCACATGAAATCCAGTACTACCGTTCTGAAAGATTTGAACAAACTCAAAAATATTCTGAAATAAAAACTTCAAAAACAGCAAAATAATTTTGTCGTGACATTATTAAAATATTTAGTAAAATAAAAACTAACCCATAAAAATTTACCATCATGTAATTAAATATTGATTGACTGAAAATAAGACATGCCTAGACAATATCTATGTCAAAAATCTCTAAAAATATATCTTTATTATTTGATTTATTTTCAAAAAAATAGAAGTGTGCTGTCATCTGTGAACCAATTGTCATAAATTTTCGAAATTCGTACCTATTATAACTACCGACGGAGTAATTCAAATTTTAAATATTCCGTGACGTTACCAGGCCGCCGTTGCTAGTAATCAAACTTTTGTAATGATTCCAATTTGAGAAAACCATTAAAATTTCTAAAAATCCAAAATTATACTATAATTATTAATTTTTTAACGAAAATTTGATAGATCTTCTTGATCGTTGCTACGAGTGTACTTGCAAAGTTTCAGCTCGATTGGATCACCGGTAAAGGGTTAAAAATCGATCCAAAGTTTTTTCGTCAAGCAAACAAGCAAGGAGACGCCACGAGTTAAAAGAAAGGAAGAAATAAACTTAGTTTTCACCACTTTTGTATTGAAACATGTTGATATTTTTTAATACAAAAGTGGTGAAAACTAAGTTTATTTTTATTAATTACATAGAAATAAAAAGTAAAGGCTAAAACATACACAAGAAAGAACAGAAAAATAGTAATTTAATAGAGTGAGCTAGAACAGAGTGAGATTGAATAAAGAGACTGAACAGCTAATTTCGCAATTTTGGTAATAGTTCTCTTATATTCATGGAAACTGAAATATGTCAATGAGGACGTTATGTTAAAGTGTTCCATATTGTTATTGAAAGTTGATATTGCTATGTGTATGAGAAAAGTATATCGCAGTTTTTTTTAACACAATGGCCCAGGGCTTACAACCTTTATGAGCTGGCTTAATTTATATTAATTAATCACCCCTCTGGAGACGAAATACAGTAACTGTGTTTTCAGAACATACTTTCATATATAAATATTGTCAAACTAACCTTTTAGAAATGTGTATTATCGAAAAACTACAGCACACGCATTAAAAAAAATCATATACAATACTTAATTGGTAATTTATTATCTTAATTATGTGTCGAAAATGTCATACTATCAATAGTTAAGCGACTAAAAAGTTTGCATTTCTCAATTCAATTTTCAATATTTCTGACTTATTATCTCCTTTAGAATATTGTACCTACTAAGAATGTCCTTAGGTTTTCACGGTAACTCAAAAGACAAAAACCAGAAGGTTGTACCTATTGTCCTAAAAATAACTAATAACGAATGTTATAAATTTATTTGCTTTAATATAATAAAAAAATGCTCAAAAACCTTGCAGAAATTCGAACCAAAATTTTGGGTATAGGTACTCCTTAGTAAGAGCATTTCTTATTTTAATAGTTTACACGCATAAAGCCTTTGAAAGTAAAAAATACAAATAAATAATTAATTCTCAGAAAAAATAATGTAAAAAGAAAAGAAAATTTGGTTACAAGAATATACGGAAACAGAGTACCTGTATAGTATAACGGTACTCTATTAGTATAATGGAATAAAACGATGCAAAAGTATACAGTACACAGACTAATTTAATAAGTACACAAAGAGAAGAAGAAGTACATTAAATTATCTTTAAAGAAGAAGAATAATAGAAAATCTTCCCATACAATATAAAAAGTACTTCCGAGTAGTTGAATAAATTATGAGTTCTGTAATGTATCTAGAAGAACGTCCATCGGAGCATATAAAAGAGACGCGCCACTAAAGCCAGCGCATAAAGCACGCACGTGGAGAGCTACCTAGATCCGTTAATCATATATAGTTGCGATATGTTTTTAAGATACCAATAAATCTCAGAAGAAACTCAAGGAATTTCAATCAGGATCCCAGATTCCCGGCAAAGATTGTTCCTGAGCAAAGGGTGGAACGTTACACTTATATTGAATGAATATCATGAACTTAACTATCATGCTACCCTTTCCCCACAGGGGTAAGCAGAGAGGATAGAACGCCATATTCTTCTATCTCGGCACATTCTTGCTTCGGCTACATTCATAAATATTCTCATACGAGCTCTACGGTTGTTGAGGCTTTTAACAGGGCTATCCTCCAATACTTGTATCTGATTACGCCAGGTCTCTCGCGGACGCATATATTTTGAACATATATTTTTTATTCCCTTTATATTAACTCGTGGCGTCTGCTTGCTTGCCGTCAACAAAAACTTTGGATCGATTTTTGACCCTTTTCCCGTGATCCAATCGAGCTGAAACTTGGCAAGTAGACTCGTGGCGACGATCAAGAATGTCTATCAAATTTTCGTTACAAAAATTAATAATTATAGTATAATTTCGGATTTTTAGAAATTTAATTGGTTTTTTCAAATTGGAATCATTAGAAAAGTTTGATTACGGCGGCCCGATAACGTCGCGGAATATTTTCTAAATTTAAATTACTCCGTCGGTATGCATAATAGGTACTTCATTACGAACGTCGAAAATCTAAATTGACTGACAAATGTTTTTAGAATTTAATCTTCAAAGCATGAAGTGTCTTATCAAAGCTCAAAACATCTGACATTTTAGAAATATATTAAATTACTGTAAGTTTAAAGTTATGTTATATGTTTTAATTCGTCTTTAATTGTTGTTATATTTTACAAAGAAAGGGAGTATAATAAAAACTTGGTTTTTATGGGTTACTTTTTTTAACCATCCTTTCTTCGCTCATACGTTCTGCATGACCAAATCATCTCAGCACTCATGTCTTTATTCTGTCTACCATAGTACAGCCAGCATTACATTCGCTTCTAATTTGTTCATTCCTCACTCTATCAACCAAAGATTTTCCACACAAGCGCCTTATAATGAACTTCAATGAATAAATAGATAAATGAATAAATAAATAAACAGATACATAGTTAGTTTTATCACACACTTCTTCTTCTCGTGCCCTGTCCGTTTACCAGACGTTGGCTATCATGTTGGCTATGCGGACTTTGTTTACTGCGGCCCGAAACAGCTCCACAGTAGACTGGCCAAACCACTGTCTCAAGTTTTTCAGCCATCAAGTCCTCCTTCTTCCAGGGCCCCGACTTCCGGCAATCTTTCCCTGCATTATGAGATGCAAGATCTCGTATTTCTCTGGATGTCTCATCACATGTCCTAGATATTGAAGTTTTCGGATTTTTATTGTTTTAATAACTTCTTTTTCTTTATTCATCCGAGCCATAACGTCTTCATTCGTAACTCTGTCCATCCAGCTTATTTTGAGAATTCTTCTATAGATCCACACCTCGAATGCCTCAAGTCGTCTTATCAGTTCTTCGGTAAGCGTCCATGCTTCCATTCCATAGAATAATATTGAAAACACGTAGCATCTGACCATTCGAGTTCGTAATAATTGCAGAACACATCACATACTTATGTCATATTATTACATCCTTCATAATGGGACACTAAATATTGAGAAATGCGATGTAACAAATTAAATAATTTGTTACATCGCATTTCTCAAGAAAATGTTTGCGCTGTCGCGGTGTCTCTCCGTGGGAATGGGACAATGAATTCAAGTTGTCCCCGTAATAATATTATTATGTTTGTGACGTAATTTATTGCATCCCTTAAATTTAGCGCCAGGTCTGCAGGCGGCGTCGCGTCAAAGTATAAGTTCTTCAGCACGCTGACAAGAGCTTCCACACCCTGAACTGCCATCATAAATCCCTAGTTCATTCATTCTACATATTGCGCCAGATTTTACGAGGTCGCCCACAAAGTTCCAGCTCGTGAGATATGTTTATTATATTCTCGACGTAATAACATACATGATAGTTTATACTGTGAGTATTATAAATTTTCTCTAGTAAAATAGAGTATTATAAATGTGTGAAAACATATTTATTGTTTCAGGGGTAAGTTTTTAGAACTCCATAATCACACATATGGAAATAAAAACAATCTCATTATATGTATTACTTGTCACTAATGTTTGAACACAATTGTTTCTTAGAATCGTGGCGAAATCCTAAAACCTTAATTAATTCTTAAAATTATAAAACATCTATTTCTAATACTTTTAATATAAAAACAAGTTGTTGAGTGTACAATATTTAGATTGATAATGCCCTGATAAGGCGAAATGCGTCTCAGAAAATTAAAAAGGTAGAACTTAAAAAAAGTTTTTATGTCTGTATGTGTGAAAACATGTTGCAAGCCCTGTCTTTTTTATTTATTATATTTATGCACATTTTTATATTTATAAATGATAATTAAGTTTCCTTTTCTTTTGTTTAAATTTGTTATTCTTTCTTTCTATATATTTTTTAATATGCCTTAGTTTAATTCATAAATATTTATCATTACTAACATATATATAAATGTGGAGACCTGTAATTGGCCATCTATATTATATCAATGTTTTTTATGCTTCTTTGTTGTGCTGTTGGTCTTCCATGAACATTAAATAAATAAATAAATAAAATATTAGTCTAGGTATGGTATTTTAATCGGTAACACACTAACCGTTGTTTGAGATTTGTTTAGAAAATTTTAAGAAAGCCAGGAAATTTTCATACTTTTTCAAATTTACGGCCGTACCTTTTTCAGTTTTTGAGATATCTACTTGGAATCTGAAATGAATTATATCACATTAAGCTTCTCTTTAAAACAACATTCGGTTCACTCGATTGAAATAATTTGTTTCTGAGATATGATCCCATTTATGGACACATGTCGAATCCGGAATAAGTCGTAGGTTCACTTTGCGCGCGCACTCTGCGACGTCCGCGTCCGACTGCTACGAATACCACAGCAGTGCCGGAACAATTTTTCATCCTTCTTCTTTAAAACAAAACCGAGGTGGCGGTGCTACGTTTATTTTTGGCCGAGTAGTACAAGTTTGAAATAACTTCAACAGAAATGATCGCTCATTAGCGCACAATTGTTTCTCCACACCCGACACTGAATTTAGAAACGTTTTCACGTCAAAAAATAAGGAATCTACGCTATTGTAATCGCTCGTCTACCGGATCAAGCCTTTATGAATTGCATCTGAAGCTTCTAATTGGTGTGCGTGTTCAGAGCATAAATTAAAACATTAAGAAGTCACCCATGTGTGAACACACTGTGTTATCTGCTATCTACGCTATCCAGGAGGCATCAAGTACAGAAGGCACAAAAGAGTTAAATTGGATACGAACTAAAAGAGTTAAATTGGAAGTGAATACTATATGTACTGCTTCTAAATGCCTTGAGCGTGTTAACGCGCTAAACTTCATCATTTCACTTCACGCCGTAAGCGTAATTACACGCATTTTTTGACCATACAAAGACTGAATTAAACACAATTTTCATAGTGAAAAATAATTCTCGGCTATTAACTAATAATAGTCCTCGTGCGTAAAAATTTTTCATGTATTAAAAAATAATTAAAAATGACCACGATAAAAATTGCTCACATTTTCTATTTATTTATTTATGGCAAACAATATTTGCACACTAACTTGACCTAACCTAACCTTACCTAACCTAACCTAATCTATATACACAGAATATAATACAATTCCGATTAATTCTTGAATATGCATCTGCGGCCGGCCTTTAATTCCGGGGCAAAAGCGAATTATAACCATTCGTTTGCCCCGCATTTTGTTAAAATGCGGGGCAAACGAATGGATATAATTCGCTTCTAGTCAACACACTTAAAGACTGACCCTCCACTGTGTGAAAACCCTCAAGGCAAATATAGTGACATATAAAAGGTAACCAGACCTTTTATATGTCACTATATTATGGTAAGTTTGTGTCCAGTGACACAAACTTCACATTGAGTTCAATTGTTTGCAAATGTTTCTTTTGGATCTCCACCACGGCGAAATCGGCGAAATGTGACAATGTAATTCTCAAAACGAACAATTAAAAAATATACCTGTTTAACTGTACACTAGTGTCTATTTTTATTTTCAAGTATATTTCTAGCTCATCTTTACACTGGCATATACGGCGTTTCCATTTCTGGAAGCAGACTAGAAACTTATTTTCTTGAATGCTGTCTGGTACTTATTTCATCTTCAGCGTAGCTGCTAATTTTGAAAATGATCACATAAGCCAGCTCATATAGGTTATAAGTCCTGAGCCATCGTGTAAGAGACTTCCATCCACCTTTCTCATATTTAAATAGCTTCGTCTCTGTGAGAATTCTGTAATTCATCCTTAATTAAGTAAAAATCATCCCTCTGGGGACCAAATCCAGTAACTGTGTTTTTAGAACATACTTTCATATGAAAATATTGTTAAAATATATTATAAATTAGAATTTTTAAAATGTTTTAACCAAAATATAAATAATACCTATATGTATGTCCGAGGGTGTCTCGGTGGAAAATAAATTTATTTTTATGTTTATTTTTATTAAAACGTAGTACTGAAAAGTGAAAATAAAAACATTAGTAATTTTGCGTTCCTTCCATCTCACAATGCCATTTCCCGTCGCAACGGGTCTCCTGTGTGGCATTACAAAAACGAACGTTATGACGTCACAAAACCAATTTCAAAACCGTTCCGCTTTTTACTGTAACGAGAATAGCCGCGAAACGGCGAGCGGTCAATAAATAACCCCTAAAGTCCGGCGAAAGTAAAACAGGAATAAATTTACAGGAATTTAGAGGATAATGATTTCGGGGAATTTATGCTGTATGGTAACGATCCCTGAAAATATTCCGTTGGGAATATATTGGGCGTATTTTAGCAGCTCTTGTGTTAACTAATTTTGTTGAAAGGTGAGGTGAAAAAGGAATTAGGTTAGGACAGGTCTCCTTGAATTCTTGATGGAATTATCGGGCTCGGCGTAAAAGGGACTCAACTTACAAGCAACCCACAGACAGAAGATAGACAATTATATTTTTTATTTACAAATGTCAAAGATACAAAAGAATGGTGGGAAAGTTTTTTCGGTGTTTTAATATTTTTAAAAGGTTGAATATGGTCCGCGTAAGGGTGGATTTGATTTGAAAAGTTTGGTAAAAGATTGAATTTAGTGTGCAAAATCTTTTAGGATTTTATGACTAACTGGATATTAATATTAAAGATTGAATTTGTAATGTAAGATTCACTGTTAATATAAAAGGTTACATTTGATTCGTGAAAGAGGTAATTTGGACTGTAAAATCTACTGTCATTTATGACCAGCTGGCTGCAAATACAAAAGGTTGAATTTATTTTGTGAAAGAGTTAATTTGGACTGTAAAATCTATGGACACTGTGATCATTATGTAAGTGATCACTTACATAATGCAACGTTCACCAATTCCACCGTAAGAATATCCATGCATTTTTCCAAAGTTGTAAATATTTTCTACATCAGTTTCCTTTATATATTCAATGAATGAACTATATATTGTACGTGTATAATAATATATATTTAACAATAATCATAATTCAGAATTTTCGCACTATCTAATAGAATCTAATCACTTATTCGAATTAAAAACATGTTGATAAATTTTAAACAGCTGTTCTCACTTGGATAACCTATAAATATTATAAATTAGTAAAAGTTTTAATAATAAATAATAATATATAAAAATATTACAAACAATCAAATAAACTTTGTAAATAGTCCTCTTTAAATCTGTTTCCACCATAATTACTTTGTTACTACTTAATTTTGCTCCCCGTCTAACCCCTTCACACCATTAAAAATACTGTCTATACTTAAACATTGATTTTAGCACATTGATTGTTTCAAAATAATTCGGAAGCATCGCTCCCGAAACATTTTGAATTTTTAAATTCAAGTGTGTTTTTAAAAAAGTACTATTATTTAATTTTCAAAATTCTTTAAAAAATAATATACATAATGTGCTAAAAATTTTAATAATAATTTTCAGGCATATTCTAGTGCATATGTTAAATAATTGGGAAAAATCATATATACATTAAAAATAATATTGCTTAGTATTCCAATCTATGTGTAATGTGTTATGGAAAGAACTATAGTTTTCTCTAGCATGGTCCCTTCAAATATTTGAAAGAATACTAATTTAGAACATATTTATACAATATTAAAAAAAAAATTATAATGTGTGGATGTTCTTATGCTGGAATCGGTGAATGTTGCATTGTGTAAAGTGATCATTTTATCTAGCTCATATAGGTCATAAGCCGTGGGCCACCCTGTAAAGAATTACTTTTTATTTTACCGAAAATTTTTGATATAAGTTGCGTCATCTTTGTGAGACTTTTATATTTACCTTAATTCAAAATACTTGTTTTTTATTATTTATTTCGGACCTTATCCCAAAAAAATACGGAGGATTCTATGTCATAAGACAGTAGGCCTGAACCAATAGGAGGCGTTGTGGACAGTATGGGAGGAATTTATTGGGACAAGTTTCTCATATAATAAATACAGATATACCGAGAAAAAGGACGTACAAATATTTATTGGTTTTCACGATAGTCTGAAAATCTTTGCGTTGAGTTTTCTGGGTTTTTCTGCCATTTTCGGATTATATGATAAAGAACATATGTTATATGATTGAAAAACCGTGTCGAAAGCAGGGTACGTCGTCACACCAAAAATACCAATACGGCAATAGATGCAATACGGTGTTGAAAGCAGAATGTATTGTAAGACCGAAAATGACAATATTGAAAACAGACGCGTTGTCATGTTACAGCGATAGCATACTTCTGGTAAAAATGTATTTCCACTGGTTTAAATATATTAAATGTATATATTTTAATTTCAGAAAACGTAGTAAGCAAGGAAATTACAATTTCAATGTTTTATTATCGGCGTATGTATGTTTTCTTATATACATTTTATTTTTTCTGCTGGCATTTGACATAAGCATAATGTGTTTTTTAATACCATCGTTAAATGTGGGTTTAAAAGCAAAGTTTAAATTACCAATTCTCGGTGACTGCATTTAATTTATTTTTTTGGCCATTTCTGCCTTTGCTTTTACACTCCACAAATGATGTTTTTTTTTTATATATTCAAATTAAAATACGCATTTTTATGTTTATGCATTTATATTGTGTGCAAATAAGACTGTTGTGAATATTCAGGTACGGATTAGGTTAGATTAGATTAAGTATTTGAGAGTAGTGCCAAATATATATATATATAAATATCTGGAACATGACCCCTGTCAAATTAGGTTACAATAACAGTTCAAAATCGAATATAATTTCATCAGATTTGTGATGATTTACCGAAACACCAGTAAAAATATATTGTTACGGATCCGCGGCGAGGGGACGAATTGAGAAACTATAAACAATTTTATTGAGTACACAAAGTCTCAAGGTAGAAACTCAACTGAACACAATACAGCAATTTGCACTTACCGTCACTCGAAAATATTCCACTTATCTATGGAACACTTTATCTACGCCATCTATCTCGCACTAATTTGCTACTAGAATATTAATCACGCATGTAGGTACTCTGGTTCTTTATTTTCTTGCTGATTATATTTACACGGATCACCTACTTCGCTAATCTGTGGTTTTCACTGACTGCGAAAATCAACTGTTGGGATATACTCAATTATGTGCTATTCCTTTTTGTTCCTAGCATATAGTGACAGTATCTGGACAAGGTGAAGAGGACGACCTCCTGCTGACATGGTGGACCAGCACGGTGAAACAAGTACAAAAAATCCAACTTACTGATTCGACAACCCAAGACATGCCGTTTGGAGCAGAATCAGTATAGCCGATCACATTAAAAATTGGAATGGCAAAGATAAAGCAGAAGATCAAGTAACATCGTCACAGATGAAAGGGTATACAATCCATGGTATTATAATTTTAATTTTGACAGTTTATTTAATTCCATACATATGTTGTATGGGCTAATACATGATTTAGATTAAAAGTTATTGTACTACATGATCTATAGTCATTTAAAGCTTTTCATTATAAAATTTTGCACCAGTTTAAATTCCTTTATATTTACTGTATTGTGTATAGTTTTCGGCAGGCTATCGAAGATTTTAAGGCCTTTGTATATTAGACGATTTTGTGAATTATTTTTCATTTTCTTTTAAAGTCTTACGCTGTCGGCATCTCTTGTGTTGTATGAACGAAAATCCTTATTTTGTTTCATCCTGTAATCAAAGTGTATGGGCAATAATCTCTGCATAGTTTTAAATATTTGTACCAAAGACTTATATTTTATTCTTTGGTTTTCTGATTCAAATTTTAGGTGATGCAACGGTTTTGTTATTTTTTCCTTCTATTACATTCCAATACTTCACGTGTTGATTTGTTTTGTTTTTTTTTTTATATTATTAAAATATAATGTCTGTGGGAATGATATAAAAAATAAAGGTACTTACGTATGAGGTCGAGCTGTATGGAGACGCTGAGAGGGAGGGTCATGTTGTTGTTGGAAGCCTGGCACGTGAGCGGCTCGCCCAGGCGCTGTCTCTCCGCGGTCACCTCCAAGTGACTGGTGGTGGACAGCAGGGCGCCTCCCCTCCACCAGGAAACAGACGATGGCGGATCTCCTGTAGGCAAAAAATGCGTTGTTTCAATTCAATAACAGTTTAACCTTGGTTTTCGAACTTAATCCATTCCAGAAAACTGTTCGAAAGCCGAAAATTTGTATGACGTACGTAACATTTCTCGTTTACAGGGTTATTTGGAAAACATTAATAAACTCGCAGGACTATATTCCTGCCTTGATTATGAGTCGAAATTAATAAATGATTATGTTCAAGCTATCATATATCAATAGTTATGGAGATTGCGACATCGAAGTTTGCATTTTTTTTTCAATATTTCTCATTAATTTTTTGTAAAAAGTTGGACTATCATAACAATAACTAATATAGATTTGTTTCAATACAAGTTAAATAAAATGATATAAACTCTGTAAAAATTCCAATTGGAATGTTTTCCAATTGGAATTCGAAGGCTTTTTTTATTATTTTATTTGACTTTTAATAAAGGGAATGAATTTTTCATATTCGATATAAGTTACTGTAATGATAGTCAAACGTTTTACAAAAAATAAGTCAGAAATATTTAAGAAAAAAATGCAAACTTTGATGTCGCATATCTCTATAACTATTGGTATTAAGTCATGAACATTTTCGATTCATAATCAAGGCAGGAATATAGTCCTGCGAGGTCATTAATGTTTTACAAATAACCCTGTATATGTCATTGCATTCTCATCTAAAATATTATGATATTATAGCATCCTTGCACTCCAGAGACAATGAAGAGGTTTTGTGTGGTTGCCTCGCCGCGCCTCTAACACTCATCTAATGTCTTCTCTGTTCGAAAACTGAATCAATCTATGCCGTGAAAAGTAATCTAAATTGGATAATAAATAGATTCTAAACTGTTTTTTTCAACTCATATAAATCGATTAGTTCTAAAATTCATTCATCTATCAAATCAAAAAGAGAGACGGCGAATTGATGCCTTTGGGCTGTGGTGTTGGAGACGCATGTTGCGTATACCATGGGCAGCGAAGCGCACAATTGTCTTAATAATACAAGAAATTAAAAATAAGATCTTGTCTCTCGATCACTTGTCTGAAATTTTTTGGACATCTTGCCAGAAGAGAAGAAGAAGCTTGGTGTGGTGGGCTATGAGGAAGAAAAGATTCCCAACCTGTGGACCAACCAAGTGGAAAAAGCAAAAAAACTCCAATCAAAATATGGATACCTCAATATCAATAGAGACATCTGTATTGCATTATGGGAATGAAACAGCTTTGGACTACAGGTGGCGGTTGTAAAAATACAAAACAAGTTATGTAACTTAAACATAAGTACAACTTCAAAAATTTGATAAATGTAGTAGTTTATCATGAGTGGAAATGGTGAACGTTACATTATATAAAGTGATAATTTAAGCTAGCCGATAGGTTGTAAGCCCTATGAACACCTAAAAAAGACTTTGATACCTACTTTCCTATATATAAAAAACTAACCCATAAAAACCAAGATTTTATTATACTCCCTTTCTCATTTACTAGTGGAAACACGTTTGGCGCTTAACCTATGCGTTGGGCTCGAGTCAAACGACGCTACGAAAGAGATAAAATATTTCGAAAAATCCAAAATTATTATTTTATCAGTTTTCGTGTCTACCAGACGCGTCGAAATATTTTCATACAATGAGTAAGTTGTACGAAAAAAACATTAAAAATTAGAAAAATCCAAAATTATACTATAATTATTAATTTTTTTAACGAAAATTTGACAGATCTTCTTGGTCGTCGCCACGAGTCTGCTTGCAAAGTTTCAGCTCGATTGGATCACGGAAAAAAGGTTTAAAATCGATCAAAAGTTTTTGCGTCAAACAAACAGACAGACGCCACGAGTTAAATAAAGGGAGTAAAATATAGCTTTGTCTCTATGACACTTCTATAATATATCATGATTGGTGACTTTATCGCCGTGCCAGACGATCGCCTTAATATTATTGATGGATTTGGTCCATTGGGAGATTTGTATTCGAGCCGCCCGCGCCGCGTGCGTTACTGGAGATGGGTCGGTTCCAGCCTCCAGCGATGATCTTTAAATTTATCTCCAGATCAAATTCTCAACTCGTGAACACGTAGGTACTAAGATTTACCTCAACTATGGTTTAATTAATCATATTTCATTCCTCGGAAAGCCCGAAATAATATGATTTACCTGTATCGGTGTGCTGTTGCTGAAATGTAAGGAGGGATATTTCAGCCTTTGGTCTTCTCATATTTTACAAAAGCTATAAATACCAATGATATTTTACTGTAAATTTCATGTGTAAAAAGTATATAAATTTTGCCCCATTAAATTTTTAAAACTTCTTCTTCAAACACAAGCAAAATTATTTTGTGGTGACATTATAATTATAATTTATAGAAATAAACTTTGCTAACACCACTTTTTTGTTGAAAAAATTGACATGTTTCAGAGCCCATGGCCCCTTAGTCAGGATAACATGTATACTAACAAAATTCAATTTAAAAATCGAAGTACAGAATCACAGTTTGATAAATTAGAAATTTTGGAAATAAGAAAAAGTGTTAATGGTAAATTGAATATTATAAATATCCAGGTCCTTATTACAAATAGTTATCTTTTAAATTTATTTTCATGTTAAGTAGGTACTTTATTATTATTCATTTTCCATATATAACTTTTAAATATTTTGATTATCTTGTTAGTATTCATTTGTTATTCTGACGAAGGGACCATGGGCTCTGCAACATGTCGATTTTTTTCAACAAAAAAGTGGTGTAAACAAAGTTTATTTCTATAAATTATAAATTTTTAAAAATTATTAGTTGAAAAAGTTTATTATTTTTGACAAATTATCTTCCCTTTTCTCAGGATGACAACAACTTTATCAAATCCTGAAGCAAAAGTAGATGATACGTACTTATTTATGAATGCGCAAATAATGCGTTCTACGATAAATATCATGGCTATATCATTGTAACAATCATATCTACACAGCTATTAGCATACTCGTACATGTTATCAAAGATATTGTGAATTTAAACTGGTTTATAATAGGTCTATAATTTCAGGCGTATTCCGGTGTACCTTACCTATATGTTACGAATTTGGAAAAATATTATAAATATACTATTATTGTAAAAATATCGTAGAGCTTAATACTTTACTTAAATATAAAGAAGTATCATTACCAGCAGCGACATATGTATTTAAATATACTATTTCTTTTTTTTTTCATAGACGGCAATAGCATAGATACTTCAAACATTTTAAATGAGTTAGATAAATAGCATATATGTTTATATACAACTTTCAAAAATTTGATAGTGTGCGGTTGTTCTAAGGGGGGTATCGGTGAACGTTGCATTATGTAGAGTGATTACTTAAGCCAGATTATGAAGATCGTATGTCTTGTAGCCAGCCTATAACGACTTTTATGTATATTTCCCACATAAATAGCTCTGTGAGACTTCTGTAATTTATCTAAATTATTCCTTTAATTATTTTTCTGCACATCTATAAACTATAATATATGTAGCTTAGTGACATCACCAAATCGATTAAAGGCTAAATTGTTTATATTATGATACCCTGTGATTCTAGCCAAGAATCTACCTAAACACACATCTAATGATTTTCACTCCCTTAACCCTAATACTCGCATCCTATCCCTTTTTCAACCCATTCTTCCTGTTAAATTTATTTCAAATTTCACCGCATGTTATTTTATACTGAAATATTTTTATAACAAGCGTATCATCATCATCATCATTCTTGGCACTACAACCCTTGGTGAGTCTTGGCCTCCTGAATAATTTTCCTCCACTCATCTCGGTCTAGTGCCAGCTCTCTCCAGTTTCGAAGCTCTAAGGCAGAGATATCTTTGAGGACGTTGTCACTCCATCTTAGTTTCGGCCTTCCTAAGCTCCTTCGCCCTATTGGCCTTGAGTTCAGCAGGGTCTTTGGTGCTTTCAGGGATGCTCAGACATTCTCTGCACATGACCCAGCCACCGAAGTCTTCCCAGTTTTATAAATTTTGTGACGTTTGGCTCCTTAAATAGAGTATAGAGCTCATTGTTGTAACGTCTGCGCCAAAGTCCATTTTCTAGAACCGGTCCGAAGATACGCCTCAAAATTTTCCTTTCAAAAACGTCCAGTGCTCGCTCATTCCTCTTAGTTAGTACCTACGTCTCAGCTGCGTACGTGAGCACTGGCATAATAAGCGTTTTGTACACTAATATCTTGGTGTTTCTGGACAGCAGTCTGGATTTTATCTGCTTTTGTAGGCGGAAAAAACAGCGATTTGCGCTCACTACGCGCTTCTGGATCTCCTCTGTAGTATTGTTGTTGCTTGTTATCAGGGATCCTAGGTATGTAAATCTTGGTACCGTTTCAAAATTTTGACTTCCACACGAGAGAGTTGGGATTTGTTGGGTGCATCCTACGGCCATATATTTGGTCTTCTGCTGGTTTACTATGAGACCCATGTTTTTGGCAGAACTTTCAAGATTTATGAAGGCATTACATAAAGCATCGTAACAAGCGTATATATTTTAAATTAATTATTGCTATTGTACGAAGCATACTGTTAAGATTTCATACAAACAAATGAGTGGCTCGATTTCATACAAACAAATGAATACTGGTTAAACCCTCACCTAGCGATCCAGTAGTCGATAGTTCGAGCCCTATTCCATAGAAAGTATTTAACTTAGTTTCAAAATGTTAAGAGTGCGAATCTTAGTTTCAAAATGTTAAGAGTGCGAATGTAATATACCTATATTTTGTGTTCGAATGTCTGATTTAATATAAAATTAAAATGTATTAAATAAATTATTTAAATATTTTTACGAAAGCAAGAAGGAGGCTTTAAATTCTCATTTCAAGAACAAACCCTTCAGTAATTATATTGCCCATTAAGCGTGAGAATTGATTGTCTGTTGGTGCGGGGAAAAAATTGCGCGGAAGCAGAAGTTTTAATACCAGAAGAAATGTAGACGTACAAAAATTTAAAAAAAGTATAACAAAAAATACTAATCAGCGCCAGGTGCTCAGAAAGTCTTGTAATGTTTTTTCATCTTGTGCTCGTCTAGCATATTTCTTCTGACTATGTATTTTTACATAAAATGTTGATGAACAACTACAGTATGTCCGTAAAATGAATTGGTTTTAATATTTCATTATTTAAAAAATAATAATGCGTACACGGAATATATGTCAGATTAATATTTTCAAATTAAGTTAAACGCTTTTACCACGAAAATAGGACTAACATAATAGTCTTGTAGGCTAGTCTTGGTAAGCTCGAACCACCGACGGCAATATCACCAGGTAAGCGCCGTAATCATTAGACCGAAAAGAATTTAATTTATATGATTATTTAAAAAAAAAATACGCGAACTAAATAACGCACATGCACATACGTAATTATTACTTTTATCACGTTTTAAGATTAGATATGTTCAATATCAAACAATTTTTTATTAATCAATTATAAAGGACATACATAAAAATCAAATTAACGAAAACAAATTTTGGCTGCTAGCGGGACTCGAACCAACGGACCTCCATTTTATCCGGGGATGGAGCGTTATCCAATTTCGCTACGGCAGCTTGGTAAGTTATAGAAAAGTTTTCGACCTTATAAGCCGTGGCGAAATTGGATAAAGCGCCATCCATGGGTAGAATGTAGGTCCTTTGGTTCGAATCCTGGTAGCAGCTAAAATATTTTTTCGTTAATTTGATTTTTCTGTACGTATTTTCTAATTGATTAACAAAAAAATGTTTAATAATTCACAGAACTTTGTTCTAAAATTGCAACTTCACAATAATAATGTATTTTATTTAATATAAGTTCAATATCTCTCACCAAAAGTGTAGATGATAACAATTGAAAAGTTGTGAATAATTTTGCAGAATAAGTACCGAGTTATTTTCAGCTGAGAGCCAAAGAATAGATTGCAAAATATTACTCATGCTATTCCTTGACACAATTTAGAATATAAAATGTGCCTGGGATGCATTTTTCTATTTTTTTATTACATTGGCAGCAGAGACGATGATAATGTGGAGAAAATTATAGTTACGGAAAGGTGAAAGGCCAGCGAAGAGGGCTGTGATTGCCTTCTTGATGGACTAATCAGATCAAAGTTGGTAAAAAACGTGGAGAAGGATCCTTAAGGATATCGTCTGGGAGTTGTGATCCTCAGCAATGAGCATTTCTCGAGCGAGTTATTCATGGAAGTTTCATCAGATACAGATCATCAGATACGGATAGCAAAGTGTGGGATCTATCCCAATCTCTGTGCATTAATAGAGCTCACTCAATGTCTTTCTACAAGGAAGTGGTAGTTACTGGTATATGTTTATATATGGCAATTTTTTTAATAAATGAAATTAAAAGTAAATTATCGTTTATCACCTAAATAGATAGGCAATATACAAGAATAATAATGTATAGTACGAAGTGAAATTTTTTGTGATTTAAAGTATTTCAAAAGCTATTTAAGACATAATACTTTGAGTTGTGTGTCCAATAAGTAACCGAAATCAGGAATTCAGAATAAATTTTAATTTTTTTTTATTCATTCATAAATAAATATCCACTGTTATAATTTATCGAAGTTTAAAAAATATCAACTGTGTTTTGAAGGTTGACAAATAAAGCGAAAAAAGTTTTTTTTGTTAATTGTAGATAATCGTTTACTTTGTATTTTTATTGAAAAAAATCATGTTTTATTTTCATACCAATTTTTTCATTCAAATTTGAAGTAAATAAACTGACAGATTATGCAATAATTTTAACAAAGTGGAAAAATTTTATACTATTATATTTTTCTATTTGTGGTTATTCATTATGAATATAATTAAACAAGTTAACTTAGTTTATCACCACAATACTTTTGGTTAAAGCCAACCGGTTTCCGAAACCGGTTCGTTTTTACCAAAAATTAAGTAGTTTACTAAATTAATACTTTAACTTTTATCTATACTAAACTAAATCTTATAAACTAAGTTAATTTGTTTAAATATATTAATGAATTTTTTTTTAATTTTTAAAGTATCGTTGGCAATTTATTAATTGATAAATAATGTTTCCGTACAAAAGTGTGATAAAACACGCAAGAGAAAATATAAAAAAAAATGTGAAATTTGCTCAATTTGCAGGACGATCGCCTTAACTTCTAAAACATCATTGTTATAGTAATTATTTTTGATTTTACAATGTATGATTTAAGAAAACTTTTGTTTTTAAAACAAAATTTAATAAATACACATAAATTTGATAGCTTTCCAAAAATGCAAGAGAAGTGATGAAAAAATGTGCTCGTCGCGGAACATTTCGCTAGCATTTCCGCTAGCCTTAGTATAGGAGAATGAAAGGTTAAAGAAGTATTGCTTTATATATTTTTTTAAGGATTTGTAAGATGATATTTGAAACACGCTGTACCTAGATATTGATATTTATGGCCAATATTAAAGAATTATTTTCAAAGAAAGATATTTCGCAAACTTTTCCGAAAAGTTAGTCATGGACACATTTCACCCGAGTTTTTGTACGAAAAATATTATGAAACAGATGTACGCAGATGAGACAGAGCGTTCGCTCATAAATATCGATTCAAGTGGGCCTTGTACATTTTATTGTTATATCTTAGGACACAGCAGATGATAAAGAGTACAGTTAATGTGATTTATTTTCAATCTTAACAAGAACTTCGCAAAATCAAATTAAGGGTGGATGACTGCATCTACTGATATTTTTCTACCAAATGATCAGATTAGAAATATATATTACGAGAATAAAATATTTAGCTTGTTTCTGCACGTTAAATTTACTTGAGAGGCGTTTTGCCTTAAGAGAGCATTCTGAATATAACAATTTCAATCTATATTAGTCTTTATCAATAGTAAAATACAGTCTTATAATTTGTGTGCATGAAAAAAATTCTCCAATGTGAAATTTGATGATTTTCATAAATTTTACATTTCTACGCGATGTTTTGCAACATTTCCATTCCAATACAAATTAATTTTATATTAAAGACAAAACATCGTAAAAAATATCCATATAGTAATAGATATATAAATTCCATACATGTCATTATGAAATTCTAAGTAAATCCCTTGAATGCTTTAGCCCATGCCAGATTTTTAACGATTGATGGTGGCGGTTTTGTTTTGACCGTATTGCCAGTTTTGACGGGGTCATTTTGGGTGGTCAATTTGGGGTAGTCATATTAGCGTGGTAATTTTGGCGTGGTGATTTTGACGTGGTTGTTATTTCCCTGTTTTGAGGAAAGTTAATTTATGAGATGTTTTTGGCGTCGTCTGAGGTAGCTTCATATGAAAATTGATAAAAATAAGGTTTATAAATATTAAATGCACAAAATGATTTTTGTGTTAAAATTACTATTGTTATGAAGATGGTTAATAATATTGAGTACATAACAGAGTTGTGACATTGTACTTATCTAGTGATTAACTATTTTCACCTAGTTTGGAAGGAAGATAATAATTAAATTTATTAATGTGGGTGTAACATAATACAAAAAAAACAAGATAAAAAAATATCATCTAAATTAAAACATAAATTGATATGTCCGTAAGCGGGATATAATATCATAATTTACATACAAAATAGCTATTTGTTTAATTTTCTACTTCTTATGGTGCCATTTCCTATCGGCGATCGGCTATCATTTTGTTTGATGCTGTCATGAGATGCGGCGTCTTCTTACGCTTCTTTAAACACTTATTTTCCCCTGGATGATGGGTTGGTTTAGATCATACTTTGGTCCTCTCATAATATTTCCGAGATACTCCTGTCATCTTATCTTGATAGTTTGCATCGATTCTCGGTATTTTTCCATACGCCAGAGAACATCATCATTCGTCACTATATCTATCTATGTTTTATTTTGGCATGGTCATTTTAATATGACCGTTTTGACCCAAACCTTATCGTAGTATATTTGTAAGGTTTATGTCTACCTAAATGACTAATTGGTGAAGGTTAATAGTACTATGGTTGTGGTGATAGTGTTGTGAACATAGTAGTATAGTGTTGATACTGACAAGGAGACGAGTACGTCTCCGGTAGACCTAAAATCTGGTAGTGGTTTATACTAATTTAATTAAAATTCTGTTAAACTGTACGCTTACCTTTCACTTAACTACACCCTTAGCACGGAACGATGGAATTTGCATTAAAAATAATAAAAATAGATTTAAAAAAAAAAACACGGACGTTCAATGTCACTACTAAAGTAATATGGCCGATGTACAAAGAAATCAGATGTATATAGCTTGGTGAAGCCAATTTTGAAATTGTAAAACTACTTTTTGAGATATGAGGGTGGTCTAATTTAGTTTCCGGTCCAATACACCAAACTTCTCCTATGTTATTGACGATTTTATCACTCTAGACCTTCTCAAGTTACTTTGCACTATTGATCTTGTGTTCGAAAATGCCTCCTATCTATCATTGCTAACAAATCACACCAAAATCAAATAAATATATATACAATAGAGTATGATTTAATTTAAAAACAAAATATTATGATGTATGCCTAATAAAATAAAATATAATATGCCTTTTAATACAATTATTATTTCTAAAAATATTTTTACTCTATTTATTGTTTTATGTATTCTTCTATAATTTATTATATTGCCTATTGAATCGCCTATTAAATAAAATAACTTTTTATAAATTTAATTTCATTGATATATATTGTGTATAATTATTATTTATATTTAAAATTTCATCGAATCACTGTTATTGTTTTATTGTCTCCTTTAATTCTACATTTAAATTGTTCTTGATTATGTTTCTAAATAATTTATGTTAACATTTGTATTTTCTTTTATATATTATTTCTACTGTGTATTATTTATCAACTTTGAAAATTATAAAGTAAAAGACTGTAGAGCCGCATATATGTAAATAAATAAATTAATTAATTAATTAAAATAATCCAACCTGACATTTTTGAACCACGCAGTAAATATGCAATATCCATGCGTACCTTGATAAAGACGCAGATTTCACTATCCACGAATATGTTTTCACAATAACAAAATCCTCGAAAAAAATATTTCCTTGAAATTGCAAAAAACGTAATCCTGCGAAGCACACCTGCAGATGGAGCTTGTACCTGGGGAATGTAGGACATTTTGATTTTTGATTATATTAACCCACATATTGTATAAGGCACCCCTCCCACACTACCGAATTGCGGTCAACAGCCTTACACCCCAGCTTTCAGGGGTTAACTTCACTCTGACTTAGATAGAACCCAACGCCGTATTGAGCATTTCAACAAAATATTTAAAGGATACCCTTGTAAATTCGTATTTCCCATACCAGGAGGGATTGTTCGATACATAACATTTTTCATCCATTTGGTAGATTACAGATAAGAAATTTAAAATGTTTATTTTATTTATTTATTTTTAAAGGAGATATTAAACGAAGAATTCTTAATTTTATTTTTAAATCGTCGGTATAGCGTGGCAGTTACAATCAAATCTGTCTTAAATCAGTCTTATAAATTTGCAAAAAGGATCAAAAACCAGTAGCATGCAGTAGACATAAAATCAAGTCACCTCGTTATGTATAAACGTATTCATATATTGCGTATTAAATGTTTGTGAACTTGCATTTGACAATTTTTTTACAAATTACCTTAAACGAATTAATATAAACAGAAAGAAATTGAATTTACACTGTAAATGAACTCAATAATAATCGTTATAATCAATTTAATCAATGTTATTTTATTAGATGATGTTTGCCAAAGCAAATTGTCAGTTGGAATACATAAAAGACAGTAAGTATGGAATTATAAACTGTGTCGATTCTGTAAGTGATGCAATTCTCAAAAAAAAAACTTTTCGAAGAAACACGCCATGTGTGTCGGACAAGAAAAAACCGGTGGCCCTTAATCGGGCCTTTTTTACCAATCTCCATATGTTGGCACTGATGAACATTTTATTAAAGAAAAAAGTGATTTTTTTGTATTTTGATTTTTTAGAATTAATTATTGCATTTTTTATCACATGAATTGTGAGCGCGAGCGCGCAGATGGGCAAGAATAAATAAAACCCTTTGGGTATGCCTAGCGCGCTCGACGCATTTTTTATTAAAAATAACCGAAGTTATTTATTGTAATTTTTGTATGTATGTTTTTTAAAGTTTATTTTTGACATCACTGGGAGGTCGTTATCGGATTAATTTTGTTGTTAAAAATGTTTTTGTGTATGTTGTAAGCGATGTAAGAAGAAATCGCGGCGGCATGATTTGATTCTTGAAAAAGATTTTAATCTTCCCAAATCGTAATATTGGGCGACTGCAGTACGGTATCGCCACAGTCCGGGGGCATCGGTTTTACCCTCTAGCGACATCAGTACCGTGCCGAAGTCGCCATTTTATCGGTACCGTGCCAAAGTCGCCATTTTTATCAAACACAATTCAGTACCCTCTTGCGACATCGGTACCGTGCCGAAGTCGCCATTTTTATACAAAAATTATAAAATGTAAAAATTAATATGATTTTGTTCGCAATCACTTGTATATGGCTTTACATAATTTTATGTAGAAAAAATATTGAATTTGTGTAGCCAGGCTCGCCAGAGAGACCAAATATACGAAATTATTGCACCCAGCTTGGCGAGTCTGGCCCCCTTTTTACCGATTATCTCCATGAAGGATGAACCTGAGAGACATTTGTTATTGAAACAAAAGAAAGATATAATATAAATGTGTAAAAATAGTATGTTATAACTATAGTAGAATGTTTAGTTACATGTTTATTAATATTTTGAATACGGGACCACTGCTCATAGAGCTGCGACTCGAATTATGAGTAGTGATCCCGCCGTCAGACAGAGGTCGGTGTCGTCGGTTTCCGAAATGCCGACCTCTGACTGGTCGTTGAAAATGCGCCTGGGCGTGCGGGCCCTGATTTTTTGATGAAATAAATTACGTGGCGCAGGAACCCAGAATTCAGTTCTGCTCCTGCGTTCACCTCCAGATCTACTTGCGACTTTCTCTTCTTCTCTACTCGACTCCTGCTTCAGCCTTTGGACCGCTCTAAGATTCTCGGCGAATTTCTCTGCGATATCGGTGCCATCAGGTTGACCTGACCGTAAGGCGGTGGAATCACCCCATATTTTTGCGCGTTCCCGTCCGGAACACCATGGTACGAAAAATTTACTTGCCTACATTCACTACCAAAGACAGTTAAGCAGACGTACAAATTTAATACAGCTTTAGTAGGAAAATATTCAGTTCATTGAGATTCTCTTACAGATTCAAGAAAAAAAATGATGCGCGCAAATAAGTAATAAATAAATAGGAGAGGCATTAATACTAAATTGTATGCAGAAGCAGTAGAAAATTATAAAAGCCGTTCTAGCCGTAGGCATGGATTACGGCTATAATTAAAAATTGTCTTTTTCATAAGATATGGATGATTTAATTAATATTTCTTTTGCACTGATTTGCACGCCACTGCCAAGAACGTTCATTGTTTTAAAATAAATCCAGTTATCATTATTCATTCCATCATATTTAAATATCTAACATACCAAATACGACAGGGTCCAACCATTATCCCGATTACGAAGAGAATCTCAAACGTTGGCTGAAGATCAGATAATACAGAAGGCTGTAGTGAGGTTCTTCGCAGCTCACCACTGCAATGGACTCCCGTTCCTTTGAATATCCTTAAACAATTAATTTCCAAGAGGGCGGGCAGCCATTATTGAGCTCCTTTGCGTTGTTGATAATTGTTTAATTAAAAATTGTACGCAGCCGTTCACGCCCCAGAAAATTTGATGAAACTTTAAATTAATTAGTAGAGCACAGGGCCGAATTGGATTTTAAAAGATCGTTGATATTTTTTAAAAAGAACTTCCTACTTCTATCTGGTTCAGGTAAATATTTGTATTTACATAATATCGTAAAAAACAAAATCTTCACAGATTTATTTGAATATTTGTCTATCTGTCTTTTCCATATACGAGGGGTATAGATAAAAGTAAATGCAGCAATAACCAAAAAAATGATATAAAAATGTTTTAAACGCAATCACTGAGACCTCGACAGCCGTGGCTGTAGGACACTCTCACGAGGATGCTGTCATATGACTCCAGAGAAGCTTCGATGATTGAATGTCTACATATCTTTACGGTTCGCAAAAAATATCCATTTTAGTTTCAATTCCTAAAACATTGATATAAGTAATTCTTAAATCATTCCTAAAACTTTTTAAAATTTCTTGATGTTTTACTCATTAAATTAATAAAATAAAATATATTTTTCGTTTTTCAGCAAAATCTTTTTTCTTCACCTACTAGTATCAGCTGATGAAGGGCATCGATAGGGTCAATATTATTACTAAGATATTATTAATATTATATTTTTCCCTATCCAAAAAATAATCAAAGTATTCTATGTACTATTATATTGTTATAAAAATAAAAATTATACTAGCAATAAATTCGTCAGTAGCCGACAGAACAGTGCAACGAGTAAAAAAATAGACCTATATCTGATTCAGCCCTGGTTTTTGTTCTGAACTTTTTGTTCTGAGTCATTTTTTCTTTATTGGCTATTTAATTTTTAAAAGGGTTTTCTTAGCATTGGAGGTTCATTCTTTAGTAAATCAATTACCATCGACCAGCTTCCACTACTTGGAAATGAGTTAACGTAAACAATTTAAATATTCAAAGAATTTATTTTTAACGCATACTGTAGTAGTTTGCTACAAGCAAATTAACATAATTATTATTTGATTTGCTTGGATACAAAAAAAAATATTAAATCGACTAAGAATACGTAGCAAAAATTTGGTAATGTGCAAATGTTAAAATATCTTTCAAGACCATTTATTTTACTGAAGAAATTTTTCAAACGTTGTATCAGAGGTTCTAAATTTAAATGCAAACAATAAATATAAATTTCGCTTACTGCGAGTATCCCCATTCCCAATAATAATAATTTCGAATGTCCATCCGTAACTGTAACTATAATCCAATAGCTAAACTCCTTTTTCATCCTTATGATCATAAATAAAATGAAAAAATTATTCCACTTTCAAAAATAGTATGATTTATACATATAGTACCTAGTACACATAAATGTAAGCATTTATGTGTACTAGGTTAATTGATAAAATCAAAACTAATAATTAATTACTTAATATAAAGTTGAAATTACACAATAATTCTCTCGTGCTTCTCTCTAATGCTCGTGATTGCTGATGGGTTATTGCTAGTAATGTAATAATTATTTTACTCTGTACACATACACTTCCGCGCAATATGATATAATTTATTTAAACACTGAAAGATTTTCTTCGTAGGGTGGGTATTTTTCCTTTCACACTGCCGTATTGGGGATCTTCAATCTACTAATGCGGCACACTATCAAAATGTTTTTTCTCTATTTAGCACATGTGGCGACCCATGAGTTATCAAGAGTAAACATCCTGGTGGTCACTTCCTCTAACATTCATAAGACCTGTCCAAGCCACTTAAATTGAGATTAAGAACATTGAATTTACTTTGTTTAACTGTAATTTTGGATATTTTATACGCACCGTATGTATACGCCCTAGATAGCAGCACCTAATCTGTCCGACCTCCACCTCCGCGGGTTAAAGTCGTCCTCCTGATGACGTTGGATAAGTATCCAACGAAACGTCGAGATTCGCTTCTCGGTAATACATACGGTGCGTATAAAATATCCGAAATCACAGTTAAATATGTCTAACCACCGTAATAACAACCTTAACTCTTTAATAACTTACTTTATATTGTAACATTCCAACACATTATCTAATTGTAAGCATTCGTCAAAAAAAATTACAATTATTTTACTCACTTGGTTATGTCTAAATAAATTAGGCTAAAGATAAGTTTTAAGAATCTCTTCCACATCTCTTTAACAAAACAAAATATGAGAAGTGAGCATCCCACGCGTCCCTCACTTAATGTTATTCATCAAATAAATCAAACCCTAAATCATCCCGTCACGACGTATCGCTAAAAATAAAAAGAGTTTCGGCATTCTCCCGCTCACCGTCTTCGGGCGGCGAGAAAAATCAACCGCGCGTAATGAATCGCCACAAAACGAGATCACTTAGAAGATTGAGCGCCCCGGCTCCGAGACGCCGGCGCCTCTGGCGGCAAATGTTATAAACATAAATGTCCG
>JADDOH010017768.1:0-30673 GCA_016648135.1 Agrypnia vestita
TCAAAAGTAATATATGTTCTCTGAAGAAAATCAAAAAACGAGCGAGCCTTACAGTAGTCGCATATGATGTGTAACATTTGACATTTCACAATTAAAAAAACTAACTCATAAAAACCAAGTTTTTATTTTATTCCCTTTCTTTGTAAATTAAGTTTACCATCATGTAATAATTGATTGACTGAAAATGAAACATGTCTAGACAAATGTCTACGTCAAAAATCTCTAAAAATATCTCTTTATTATTTGATTTCTTCCCAAAAAACCGAAGTGTGCTGTCATCTGTGAACCAATTGTCATAAATTTTCAAAATTCGTAGTGAAGTACCTATTATACTTACCGACGAAGTAATTCAAATTTTAAATATTCCGTGACGTTATCGGGCCGCCGGCGCCGTTGCTAATCAAACTTTTGTAATTATTCCAATTTGAAAAAACCATTAAAATTTCAAAAATCCAAAATTATACTATAATTATTATTATTTTTTAACGAAAATTTGATGTATCTTCTTGATCGTCGCCACGAGTCTGCTTGCAAAGTTTCAGCTCGATTGGATCACGGAAAAAAGTCAAAAATCGATCCAAAGTTTTTTCAACGGCAAGCAGGCAAACAAGCAAGCAGACGCCACGAGTTAATTAATATAAAGGGAGTAAAAAATATCAATTGAGCAGTGACATAAATTAACATCGAAATTTAAAAAAGCTTATACATATATATTTATTAATTAGTAAATACAAGTAAAGAAAATGTATGTACATTTTTATATTTATTATTGAATTTTGCCGCACTAGGAAGGTACCGTATAATACATACGCATTTTGTTTAGAAATGTGTTTGGTCAATTATATGTTTTTAATTATTCCAAATTGTTGTCTCAGCTGCTTTCTGCGTTGGTGATTTGATCTATATGTATGTCTATAACAATTTAATATTTTTTTCTCTTCGTTATAGGCATACCAGAGATATGGATCAAACCACAAACCCAAAAAGCATCTGAAACAACAATTTAGAATCCCCGCATTTTTAAAATATCATTAGTGTTTGAACATAATTGTTACCAATGCTGTCTCTATCTCATTTATATCAATTTGTATAGCTATCCTCTTCTTTATACGTATTACCTTTCATTAGTTTTTGAACAGAATTGATACTTAAAATTGTGCAGATTTTCAAAAACCCTTCATTAATTCTCAAAATTGTACTGCATCTCTTTTCAATAGTTTTCTTGTAAAATATTTAGATTGATAATGCCTCATAAGGCGAAACGCGTCTCAAAAAAATTAAAATGTAAAAATCAAGTGTTTTTATTTCCATACCAGCTATTCAGTCCCGGTGTTGCACGGGTTAAGGATTAAGTTGAAAATGAGTTTGCGGGGGAAAGAAAGGTTCAATTGTTTTGCAAAACCTCCAATAAAAACAACGTTAACATTTTATTTAGGCTGTGATGGATGGGAAATCCAAGGTGAAAATGTGACCCATGTTTTCTGTTGAGTCCTAAAGAATAAGTATCCATAATTTGGGTCAGACCGTTAAAACGGTGTAGATTTGTACATAAAATATATTAAGGGGAGGGAATGGGTTAAAGAAGGAGGGGAAAATGTTGCCTATATTACCAGCCGGGTCCTATGGAATAAGTTAACAAAATTTTGGTCAGATTAGTCAAACGGTGTAGATTTGTGCAGAAAGTATATCAGGTGGAAGGTGTAAGGTGTGGGGGTGGTAAGGTCAATTCGTACAAAAAAAGGCATGTTTTTGTGAATTTTTTGTGACGACACAGTTAAAATCTCTTTATTAAAACCAATAGTATATTAAAGTATGATATTTGAAAAATATTGTGTAAAATTTTCAAGACGAAATATTAAGAAATATGGCAATGGCAGCAATTATTCGGACGTGTCTCGGAAAAAAGTAGAATTGCGGTGTCCATCATAACTTGGTGCTAAATCATCTGAAATCAAAAAATCAAAGTTCATTAATAGAATAAGATAATAGATTTTCCCAGGCAACGCTGGGAGGGTTTTTTGAAATTTCAATTTTTCAATTTTTTGGAACACTTTGAAGGGAAAAACGCGATTTTTGCGAAAAATATCGACTAATATGTTATTAAAAAATAAAAATTAATAACAAATTTGAAAAAAACACGACAACGTAACCTCGTAAATTATGTACAGAAATAGTATTCAAAATTTCAAAAGGATCAGTGCAGTAGTTTTGAAGTTATGATGGACACCGACTTTGAAAACGTGAGATGTGGGGAAAACGATTTAAAGTTTTGCACACTGTAAAATTCAAAATAAAACTCAACACTTATTTTATACTTACACATAATCGTCGATGCCATGTTCACACAGCAAAGAGCTTTCATCATCAGCATCTGTTTGTCCATGTCTACGCAAAACTCTTCCAATGCAAATAGCACGTCCGGTAGTCCTCAGGTGAGCGCGTCTCTTAGCTGCCCGAGCAGGTATAGAAAATCAGTCTGAGTATCGCTCAAATGTTCATAATTTCATCAATTGTGCTCCGATTGACTTGAACTTTTGAAACAGTATTCTTACGATGTTATACAATCATTTAAAAAATTAAAAATAAAATGCAAAAAAAAGTTAAAAACCTTACCCCCCCCCTTAAGGGGAGGAGGTAAGTATCACCTTTGTTACCCGCCGCGTTCTAAAGAATAACTATGCAAAAATATTACTCCGTTTACCCGCTTCATTTAGTCACTCGCTGAGTGTAGTTTTGATTTGGATTTGCCTAGCGCTCGGTGTCGTGCTGTATATAGCAACCATCCCCACTAGATGCTTCGGGCCTCTTAAAATTATTAAGGAAGCTCTAGACCCTTGAGGAAGTCCCTGGATGCTTTTTTTCTCTCTATCGGAACAATAACATTTTATTTTAACTTATTTTTAATTAATTTGATTTGTATTGAAGAAGTTCTATTTAAACATTAATATATTCTCTTGCTGTCTCCTAGAAAGAGTTTTGATAACATTTTTAATTTTACCAAAATGTTAGATGATACCTTGTGGTTCCGAGGTCACGATTTGTCTACATAATAAATAATAAGGATGTTAAAAAATAAACAACTCAATTTTGTGTGAAATAAATTTGAATTGTAATAGGCATGATGACAGATTTTGAAATAATCTTCTATAATATATTATCGAAAATAACATTATTTCAGTAATAAACTAAGTTTTTACGCATATAAATGCATTTTCATCTACCTATTGTTAATTTCGCGCGAAAACGCCCGCAGCTGTCATTTCGTCTACGTGACGTCAAGCATTGGTAAACATTGCATTGTGTCTATGACAACAGTTCTAAGACACGGTGATGGGTACAGAGGCGTGACGTCATTCCCTCTGACCGGCGTTTCAGCTAAAATGGCGGATTGTACAATTTTGTACTTTTATTTTATTGAAAATATTATTCATCTCAATATGTACATTAACTTTTAAAAGACTGTGCTAAAAATAAACTTTGGGGACGGTGGAGTAACACAGCGTTACCTGATTAAAAATCAGCATAGTTTTTAATATGTGATAAAATATACATAAATACGATACAGATAAGACTTTTAAAAGGTCCCTTTATATAATTATGTAAGATAAACATACATATTTGCATTATTTTAGTAAATTATTATAAAAGTATGGCAAATCGAATTTGCGTGCGCTTCCGCCGATGTTTCATTGGCAACTGAATACAACGAAGCGGTCGCCAGCTCGCTTCAGTCGCCTGCACTCCGTCTTTGTCTAACACATGTTACCCGACTCTACCGTACTCTTTCTATATTGTTTTGCTTTCGCCAAAGCCCAAGCAACCGCCATCTCTGTTCTACATGAAATGTATGGTATTATCGTGCTCTTTCTTGCTCGATTTAACTGCGATGTACAATATTCTGCTCTCTCTTGCACACTGGCCGAAAATACGAGAGTAATGAATAAATATTTTTTAATTAAAAAATCCGTACATTCCTAACAGTTGAATTTAGTAATTTTGGTGTGAAAATGTCTACTCGATGATTACAAAAAATGTGACGTTTTAGTTTTCGTTAATAAGGTAGATATTTCATATTTTGTATGACAGGTAGACCTACGTTACATCACCGACACACAGGAGTTAAAGCTGGATAATTTTTTTTCATCCTTTCACAATATTTTCTTCTCTAAAATCACCTACTCTTTAATTCTTTAATACTGTCATCATGCCCATTCACAATATCCCTAACCGCACTAATTAAACAAGAGATCACTCGGTTAAGAACCGGGACTGTTTGCATACAAAGCTGCAAAGTACCGCTGACCTGCTGTGGTGTTTACGGCAGTTAGGCAGGTCACTACTACCAGCCAACAATCCTAACCTTTGTACCGGTCCGATCCGATCTGAAGTATGTATTTCAGATTTTCCGAGAACATTCTTACTTTGTCAGGAATTTTTCGTGGAAGTTATAAAGAACGATAGAAATAAGATTAAAAAGCAATATGTATCAATTATCTTCCAACGATATCCGCCTCTTCAAGCTAGCGTGCTTTAATATTTTTGATTTATTTATTTTATATGAATTAATTTATAATTGTTAAATTAATTAATAAATTAATAAATTAGAGTTAAGGAACACTTAAGGTGTTTAAATAGTATTAATTATTCTGAATTTGCTAACCATCTTTTGGCTATGGGTCATTCTTTTGATATTATCAAGGGTTTACAAATTTTACATACAAATTATACAGAATCACAATTTGATAAATTAGAAATTTTGGAAATAAGAAAGAGTGTAAATAGTAAATTGAATATTATAAATAATCAGGTCCTTTTTGCAAATAGTTATCTTTTAAATTTATTTTCATGTTAATTAGGTATTTTATATTATCATTTTCCATGCATAACTTTTTAATATTTTGATCTATACTTCGATTTTTAAATATTATTTTTGTTTTCCTGACGAAGAAGCCATTGGCTTTGAAACATGTTGATTTTTTTCAATAAATAAGTGGTTTAAACAAAGTTAATTTATAACAATTATAATTATGTTACCACAAAATAAATTTGCTACATTTGAAGAAGAAGAAATTAATTTATAATTCTTACTACGAATCTTGCTCCAATAAATAGAATACAATTTCGGCAAGATATAAAAATTATCTATTTACCCATTAAAAGTGACACTTTTTTGTATGTTTGAATTCCTAGCGGTATATAAAAAAAAACACAATTTTTTTCTTAGTTTTTTTAGTATATACTAGCTGTCAAAAATGACGGTACTTTAACATGCCTGTTCCTCAAGAATAAATAGTTTTTTTAATATTTCTCCAGCAGATAAAAACACCTACTATTTGAAACCCTGGCAATTGTGCGTGCGTAAAATTAACGCGACAACATAATTAAATAATTAATATCTATACCTCTAAAACTCAATGTCTGTCTGTCTGTTCTATATAAAAATCGACACCATTTGACCGATCTGATACAAATTTTGCATAATTATTCTTTAGGAACCGGCAGGTAACATAGGCGACATTTCACCCCTCCCTTTTTAACCCTTCCCCTTCTCCTGTTATATTTTCGATGCAAGTCTGTACAGTTTGACCGATGAGACCAAAATTTTGCAAACTTATTTTTAACGACCCAACGGGTAATATAGGAGACATTTTCCCCTCCATTTTATCCTCTTCCCCTCCCTCTTTCATACAAATCTCAGCCAAATTTTGCATACTTATTCTGAATATGAAATGTCATCTATGTGACCCGGCGGGTAACATAGATGACTTTTCCTTCCTAACGGCATCGTATCGAGTATCTATTTTTTTTTTAATATTTGGTATGTGAACTTGTTCGCATGTTTTAATTGCTGATATTAAATACACATTTGCAAGGCTCCGCCATCTGCACCCTCATAATCATGCAGGCTATTAATATGATCCATGAGCGAAACGAGAGAACGTACTCTGAATATGTTGAAAAATTGTCGTAAGGGATGGTATTCGGGGTGGCTGTACACTGGCTGCGTTTGTTGTACACTGAAGTTGTGTAAATACTTCTACGAGCCGAATTACAATGCCTGTAAATTAGAGTGTGGGTGTCTCGTTGGGAGATGCTGTGAGGTCTCTGTTCTGAACCTGGACGAAGATCTTCCAGATTGTGGCTGCATGTTGCCGCGAGACACTTAATTTTCATTTGTGTCCCTTGTCCTATCCCTGAAAAGAGGGTATTTGTGAAATGAAATGAAAAGAAAATCATATTTGGGGGTTTGGAGGTGCTTTGGAGCAACTGCTTTTAGGTCACCACCCGTCATGTGACGGGAAGCTCCAAAGGCGTAGAATATTTGATGATTTTATTATTGTATTGATGATCTCAATTAAACAATTACAAGTTATACATGAGTGCGATTACAAAGACAATGATAGACACTCGAAGAGCGATAGGCTCCGGCCAGCCGCCGGAGGTCGATGAAAGACTGACATGCCCTCATAGGGTGTGGGACTCTTTTTATATGATTTACGAACAAAAGAGTTTCCTGAAGTGCGGCTGAGTGTGTGTGGAGAAATCATCGGAGATGCTGATGGTGCAATGAACTGAAGGCCGCGCGTGTGCCTTGTTCGAGCCTCGATTTGCTTATGTGGCATTCCTGCCACTGTGTGTGTGTGGCCTAGATTGGTGGTTTCTATTTTGTGGTATGAATTCCACACATACTTGTGTATGATTTTCTTTTCATTTCATTTTAATTCTTTGCATATTTCAGTATTATGAGTTTGTTTATTAAATAGTCACATATTCATGGTGATGAGGTTCGACTAAACCTCCTTGTTAAATGATTAACATTAAGTATAAATAACCAACATAACAAATTATAAACCAGAACTCATTAGATTGGCACTCGCTCGAATAGTCACTTGTTAAAATCATTCGCTTCTATATCCAATTGTTGCGTTCAGAGATCGCGTTTTGTCATAACAAAACTAGTTGCTTTCGCCGCCGCGTCTTATACATAGTATACTCGCACCTGCGTTTCTATAATGCTCTTGAAAGTGCGCGACCTTCTGGGCATTTCTTGACCCTTCTGGATAATGATAGATTGATAGGGAGCTTTCCGGAGTGTTCTAGACGGTTGTGGATCCAACTCAATTACGCAGAATTGGTTTGGAATGTTTTTGCAGTAATGATACATAAAATCAACGGTATTTGTGACTGATAGGGGTGACGTATTCAGTAGCCAGCCTGATTCTGGTGACGGAAAATGTCTTTGAGTTTATTATTTAATAATTATTTCGTGTACTGATATATAATTTTTCAATAAAGCTAATATACTGTATACGAGTATATATACTCGTATATAATGTTAATACGGGGGCAGGCCCGATGTTGGGGGCACTTTTCTCACAAAACGGCTTTGGGTAAGGGTTGGGCCATCACTCTTTCTCTCTCAATTCTCTGGACATCTTAGTCGAAACATCCGTTGAGAGTATGTCTGGGTCGGACACTGATCCCCATGGAAAAAGTAAAGATAAAATTATCTTATAAGATTATGTAAAGATCTGCTGAAAATTAAATATTCATATTTATATCAATACCCCAGTGGGCTTTTGTATATACAACACAAGAAAAAAAAACGATATTGAAATAACACATTTAAAAAAAAACAAAAAATAGTAATAAAATGTAAAAACATGTTTAAAAAATGTATGTAAAAAATGTATAATAATAAATACGTAGGTATTTTTTAAATAAACGATTGAAAATGTACAGAGCTAAGAATAAAAAAACTAACCTATAAAAACCAAGTTTTTATTATACTACCTTTCTTTGTAAAATATAACAACAATTAAAAACATATAACATAACACTAAACTTACAGTAATTTAATATATTTCTAAAATGTCAAATGCTTTGAGCTTTGATAAGACACTTCATGCTTCATCACTTCATCAGTCAATTTAGATTTTCGAAATTCGTTGTGAAGTATCTATTATGTATACCGACAGAGTAATTCAAATTTAGAAAATATTCCGCGACGTTATCGGGCCGCTATGCTAGTAATCAAACTTTTCTAATGATTCCAATTTGAAAAACTATTAAAAATATTAAAAATCCAAAATTATTCTATAATTATTATTATTTTTAACGAAATTGACAGATCTTCTTGATTGTCGCTACGCTACGAGTCTGCTTGCAAAGTTTCAGCTCGATTGGATCACGGGAAAAGGGTCAAAAATCGATCCAAAGTTTTTTCGACGGCAAGCCGGCAAGCAAACAAGCAGACGCCACGAGTTAATATAAAGGGAGTAAAAACTTTAAAAAAATATAAGTATATAATAGGATGTAAGAAACGCATTTGAAAAACATACGATAATAAGTAAAAACATTTTACGTAAAAATAATAATAAAATAAAATTAAATAAATAATAGCGGAAAACAAATTTGGAACATAAACAATACAAAGAAAAACATTAAGAGTACAAACAAAAAAGTATATTAACTCAAAAGAACGGTATGTACTAAGTCAAAGGAGAAAAAAATTAGTCTACTTAACTGTACTCGATTAGCATGTTCCATGTCTAAGTATTTTTTTATTCAGATATGCTCCTAAAACGAAAAATGTCGACGATATAAATACAATGACGAAAATATACAGGGTTATTTGTAAAACATTAATAACCTCGCAGGGCTATATTCCTGCCTTGATTATGAGTCGAAAATGTTCAAGCTATTATGACCTAATATCAATAGTTAAGGAGATATGCGACATCAAAGTTGTCATTTTTTTTCAATATTTCTGACTTATTTTTTGTAAAACGTTGTACTATCATTACAGTAACTCATATCGATTACGAAAAATTTATTCGTTTCAATACAAGTTAAATAAAATGATATAAACCCTGAATGCAATGCTAGCTGTAGTGTGGTAGATAGAATAAAGAAAGGAGTGCTGAGATGGTTTGGTCATGTGGAACGTATGAACGAGGAAAGGATGGTTAAGAAAATATATGAGGCGAATGTTGAAGGCAACAGGAATAGAGGGCGTCCGCGAAAGACCTGGCACGATCAGGTACTACAAGTATTTGAGGATGGCCCTGTTAAAAGCCGCAACAACCGTAAAACGTGTATGAGAAGATGTATGAATGTGGCCGAAGCAAAAGTGGTGTGCCAGGATAGAAGAGTGTGGCGTTCAATCCTCTCTGCCTACCCCTGCAGGGAAACGGCGTGATGGTTAGTTAGTTAATTAGTTAAAAATTCCAATTGGAATGATTCGAATGAATATTCGATATAGGTTACTGTAATGATAGTCCAACATTTTACAAAAAATAAGTCAGAAATATTGAAAAAAAAAATGCAAACTTTAATGTCGCATATCTCATTAACTATTGATATTAAGTCGTAATAGCTTGAACATTTTCAACTCATAATCAAGGCAGGAATGTAGCCCTGCGAGGTTATTAATGTTTTACAAATAACCCTGTATATTGAAATTAATAAACATTCTCAACTGTAATGTGTAATTTGGTGAAAGATTTACCCACTGCCTGAGTTAATGTTTCTAAACATAACAAGAATAGTTCACCACATAAAGAGCTTACCCGGTCGAACATTTCAGATCTCTTGTCTGTGACAGTGAGGGGAGAGGGAAGGGGAGAAGGACAGGGAGGCTGGAATATTCTCTCAATTTCTTTTCTGTCACCGATCTTATTGTTTTCATCATCTTTATTACTCCACTTTGCCCTAGTTTGTCGCATTTTCCTTTCAACGCCGAGACTTCTGTCTGCTCACGAGTGGCGGAAAAAGCGTACAAAAAGGATTCCAACTCGAATGTAAGATAACGTCGCGATAGTTGGCTAACTTTATTTTTAGGTGACTTTCTCGTTTAAAATAAAGGAGACATATTTCTCGGCTATTTCTTGGTCTACAAGAAAACAAATAGCTAATATTTGTACACAAATAAGCAAATGGCGAAATAAAAGACAGAGATACAAAATAATAAAAATCTACTATATCAATCACGGTAAAACAAAACGTGACTTGTCTGAAAATGCTGAAATGAAATAGACGTAATGAGGACAAAATACAATAAAATATCTGTTCAAAAACCTTAAGGTGATCGTCTAGCAAAATGAGCAAATTTCACCATTTTTTCTCATATCTTCTCTTACGTTTTTTATCACACTTTTGTAGGGAAATATCTCATTTTAAAATTTATTCATCAGGTTACATATATTTTAAATACAAATATCCTATTAAAATGTCACAAACTAATTAAATAATTGATATATAATTTACCAAACCTTCGATTTTTTAAAAATGAAGAAAATTGCTCCACTTAGTGGGCCTTTTATGACTGAATGGAGTGTTGAGATGTCTTTTTTATTCAATAATATTACAAAGTAAACAATTATCTTAAATTTATTACAATTATAGTAAAATCTGTTAGTTTGTTTACATGCAATTTATGTTTTTAAAAATACTGTTTTTAAAATTATTTTTATTTAAGAAAGACATCTCAACACACCATTCAGTCATAAAAGGCCCACAAAGTGGAGCAATTTTCTTCATTTTTAAAACATCGAAGGTTTGATAATTTATTAATCAATTATATAATTTAGTTTATGACATTTTAATAGGATATTCGTATTTACAATATATGTAACCTGATGAATAAATTTTAAATTGAGATATTTCCCTATAAAAATGTGATAAAAAACGCAAGAGAAGATATGAGAAAAAATGATGAAATTTGCTCATTCTGCTAGACGATCGCCTTAATACGTGCAAAAAAAAAATCAAATTAATTAATCACCTTCTATTAAAAGATCACAATTTTTTCCACGTAAATTTTGTTCTTCAAGGGTGGTTCTCTTTAAATCTGGCCCTTTACAATAGGTATGATGACAGTATTAAAGAATAAGTGATTTTGGAGAAGAAAATATTTTGAAAGGATTTTAAATAAGATTTTCAATAAAATAAAAGTATAAAGTTAATTAAATAAAAGCAATAACCGATCAGAGCGAATGACGTCACGTCTATGTAAGCATCACCGTATCTCTTGAACTGTTGTCATAGACAAAATGCAATGTTTACTTAGGCTTGACCTCACGTAGATGACGTGACAGCTGGGGGCGTTTTTGCACGATATTAAAAATAGGTAGATGAAAATGCAATTATTTGCGTAAAAACAGTAGACGTGTACCTACATTATAAAAGGTTATTTTAAAATCTGTCATCATGCCTATTAAATATGCAAAGAACTCATAATTTTAAAGAAATAAATATAATTATTTTCAAAAAGTCCTTCTATCATGAGTCTGAGCCTCTTTTCCAAAAACTGAAAGTTCTAAATATAAGGCAATTATTTACAAAATTAAATAAAAACTCTTAAATAATTGGGCGTGAAACTAATAAACTGTGATATGTCAATCATCAGATCCGTACTAGAGCAACAATTTTACGAAAAGTGAAAGTTCCGTTTATGAAAACTTTTTTTGCACAAAGGCATGCAATTTTCTTAGGACCACGGATGTATAACAAATTACCAAAAGAGATAACAATTACAAAACATCTAAAATTCCGTGTATTGCTGAATGAATGGCTATTTAATATTGTGAGAAATTAGCTGGAAGAGATGCTTAAGGCGATCGTCTAGCAGAATGAGCAAATTTCACCATTTTTTCTCATATCTTCTCTTGCGTTTTTTATTACATTTTTGTGTGGAAATATCTCATTTTAAAATTTATTCATCAGGTTACATATATTTTAAATACGAATATCTTATTAAAATGTCATAAACTAAATTATATGATTGATTAATAAATTACCAAACCTTCGATGTTTTAAAAATGAAGAAAATTGCTCCACTTTGTGGGCCTTTTATGACTGAACGGCGTGTGAGATGTCTTTTTTATTCAATAATATTACAAAGTTAACGATTATCTTAAATTTGTTACAATTATAGAAAAATCTGTTAATAAGTTTACATGCAATTTATGTTTTAATAAATATTTATTACAACCACGAATGTATTGGTAGATCGTCTATTCTACATACCTCAGGTGCATTCATAGACCGTCTACTCTATAACTACAAACGTATCAGCAAGTTTGTGTTTACTGGGGTATTATGCCGTGTTGTTACGATCTTTCGGGCCGACGTTTCGGATCCCATTGCAGGGTGGACAAGGTGGAATGTGATAAAAAACGAAAGAGAAGATATGAGAAAAAATGGTGAAATTTGCTCATTCTGCTAGACGATCGCCTTAAATGAACAATACTGTATTTACTGAACATTTAATCTATACTTTGTTCTTATATTATCAACCTTGAAATTAATTTACTTTAATTTACTTATTTACACTTTTGTTTGTTCATATATGGATATACTTTTTTACTACTTTACTTATATTTTTATTCTTATTTACTTTATATACTTTTTACTCTAAACTACTCTACTTTATTTTTCTTTTATTCTTCTAATTACATAACCATGAAATTAAATATTTAAATGGAGTCTCAATGAATGGAACGGCTACTTACCTCAGAACAGGTATTTTTGTGTACCTAGCGAGGTAGGTAACGATAAAGGCCTGCATACAAAAAATTGTATATTGTATTTGTTGCTATCTTATTCATAAACTCTGTGAATATTCTTAACATTAATTATGTTTTGATGCAAGCTGTTATAAAAGTTATTGAGCTAATAAACGCCGATTTATCGGCACTGAAACTGAAAACTGAATTTAAAAAAAATCTTAATTTTTTCTGAACTCAACTTAATATTAAAAAGCAGGGTGCCTTTCGGTACTCGGCTACCCGCAATACTCGCGAAATATATAAATTCCACATTGTTGCGGCTTCCGTCGCAACCCTCCAGGAATGTGGCCCCGCGTGAGGATTTGATGGACCGGGGCGTAAATAAGGGAAGTTACCCCTAATGGGTTCCCTCACTACCTTCGTTATGTCTGCTATTTACCATGCATGTAAATACGTGAGATTTTGCGCAACCTACGTACAATACGGAAGATGCGGGTTTCGTACAGTTTAAATTACAATCACTTTAGACATCTGATGTATGTTTTAAATTAAATTTCGTGCCCATGAACTCGATGTGTAATAAATTTATGTATTTGTTTGGAAATTTAACAGATACAAGTTAGTGATGTATTTATTTATAATTAATACACGACCTGAATAGGGTTTTAACATAATACTTATTTATTTATTTACGGGAAACTAACAGTACAAAAAATATCAGATTTCACACGAATATTAAATAATATATAAACCATCTTCTTTCCACAGAAATAACATGTTATGTATGAACATATAGCAACAATAACATAAGTAATACAGAAAGTGAAAGGTTTATGTTAAGAACAAACCATGAGAGTCAAAGAGTTGAAGGTAAAAAGGGAATCAGGAATGGCGAGAAAAGGACAGATCTACTTAGTAAAAAGGGGAAGAGATAAGAAGAAAAAGAAGAGCAAAATAAATATAGCATAAAGATATCTGATCAATACATCTGCATATATTAATATATACGAGGTCTGTACAAAAGAAAGATGATGAATTAAAAAAAAATGGAAAAAGGAATTTAAAAAAGTCAAACAGTTTTAAAGTATAAAATATAAAACGCAAAGTCTTTAAATGGAAAAAAAACCTTGCAGAAATATGTAAAATATTTTTTATAACTATTTTGTCTTTTTATTTGACTTGTATGAAAGCGAATAAATTTTTAATACTTCATATATGTAAGTTATTGTAGAGATAGTCCAAATTTTTACATACATCTTCTCATAGAAGTTCTATGATTGTTGAGGCTTTTAACAGGGCCATCCTCAAATACTTGTAGTATCTGATCGTACCAGGTCTTTCGCAGACGCCCTCTATTCCTGTTGCCTTAGCACTCGCCTCATATATTTTCTTAACCATCCTTTCCTCGTTCATACGTTCCACATGACCAAACCATCTCAGCACGCTTTCCTTATTCTATCTACCACAGTACATTCACCATTACAGCATTACCTTCACTTCTAATTTGTTCATTCCTCACTCTATCAACCAAAGATTTTCCACACAAGCGTCTTAGTACCAGAATAATAAGGGTTAAAAATAGTGATGGGGCAATTAATCGGAATCGGAAATATCTGAACTTATTTTGGTATCGGAATCGAAGTGTTTTCAACATAATTTCCGATTTCGGAAACGATTCTTGGGATTTTTTGGTTCGGTTTTAACACTCATATTCGAATTAATTTTGGATCAAAATATTCGAATTAATTTTGGATAATTTTTTTTACGTAAATATAATAAAAACACATTTATTCATTATTAATTTGAATTCATTATTTTTCGGAATAGTAGTAAAAACAATAAATTTTAAATTCATTATTTTCACATTGTAGGAATCGGAAACGTATTGCAATAACAATTGGTATGATTTGTATCGGAATCGCTAAAAATTTTGGAATCGTCCCGTTTCTACTAAAATCCTAATAAATGCACATATTACTGCAATTTAAAAAAATGTGAAGTTATCCAGGCACCGATGAATTGCTTTATTTCTAGATTCTATCTACAGAGTTGCACTTTATTTTCGCGTTGATTATTATATAATTATTATTTTTTAAATTTATTTATTAATTAATCTACGTCTTAGTGGGCTTTTACAGTACAAGAAAGTTACAAAGATTTTACTAACATTAAACACGTTTTGAAGTAAATAATTAAAAATAATAATAGAAATAAAACATATGTAAGAGCAATTAACAATATATATAAACAATGATTAGTAGATACACAAGCAAACAGCACTAATTAGAAACCTTTAACAAATAATAATAAAGTAAAATTTGTTTTTAATATTTTAGCGTGATGCGTTTACTGTATAGTAAATTTTGTTAAGTTTTTATAATTTCAATTTATTTTCTACCTATTGAGAATTCTTTACAACTCCGTTGTAAAAAGTTCTCTGAGTAACTTGGAGAACTCTTTACTGTAATTTTAAAAAAGTAACTCAGAAATCTCCTTATTCTTTACTTTCTCAGTACTTTCCCAACGGCATGGAAAAGCATTTTATTCAACAGTAGATTTCTTAGTAAAAATAATATACTAGCGCGCAAAAATCAATTAAATATAACCACCGACACAATAGAAGCAACATCGAGTACAAAGCGCATCACAAGGAGCCAAACAAACGCCATTAAGGCCAGCAACGGCCGGGAACACCCAATATTTAATACAAAATTCCCAAAAATCATTAAGGCCAATAATGACCACAGTACCCAAATTTAGACTTTGACATACCAGACCTCACTTGGTAATAAGCTTCCGATACGAACGGACGTGCTTGCACTGCCCCTCGTGACGGAAATTTATTAACAAGACAACCTGAAGATACCTGTTGTGATTTAGGCGAAACGTCGGTTGACGAATGGTCCTTCTGAGGACCAGATTTTGACGCGGGTTACCCCCAAAGAAATCAATACTAACATTTCTAACACCCGTGAAAACCTTCATTATAACATATATATATATATATATATATATTATATATATATATATATATATATATAATAGTATATATGGTTGTGGAATGTCAGGGTGCTCACAAATCTAACGCCTAGATTCTTAACATTCGACGTTCGTATCAGATTGTGATCTTTCATTTTGTAGCGGTAAAATAGAGTTTTTCGGGCCCTAGTGAATGATGTGAATGAACACGTGGAAATATTAAAAGCAAGATTCTTTCGCTTTCCCAATTCACAAATATAGAACGGGAAATCTCGATTTGAAGGACGAGCCTGGAAGAGGACGGCCCAGACTAGCGGATGAAGCAGCTCTTAAGGTGGATATCGAAGAAAATCCGAATATGACCATTGATGAATTATCAAAGAAGATCGGCACATCACGATCGAATACCCATCGATATATTGAGAAACTGGGAAAGGTTCAAGAAATAAGGTATTTGGGTTACTCAAACAAAGCTCAACGCCTCAGCATTTGCAAAATTCTACAAGAAAAGCAACATTTTACGCCGTTTCTTCATGACCTTATCACCGGAGACGAAAATGGGTCCTCGTTTATGATATTAAAAAAAGAAACAATGGTAAAATCGAGGTCAAACCCCAATTCCAACACCAAAACCAGGACTACATCCTCGGAGTTCTTCGAATCTAAACCAAAAGCCGTTTATGAGAAAGGAATATTAGATCTTGTAAATATATGGCAAAGAGTCGTAGATGACACTGGAAATTAATTTGTATAAAAAAAATTAAATAAATGAAAAAAATTAAAATCTATGAAACGACATTAATTCGGGGATTACCTAATATTTTTTATATCTGCTAGGAGGAAATTTGTACAAGATCTGTCGAAACCAATTTATCATCAATCAAGATACTGTGCATTGTTCTATTATAGTGGAAATGTCAGAACTAATGCATTATCAAACTCTGTAATTCCCAGATTACACTCATTAGGGAATGGGCACGCATAGGCGGCTGACATTTTTGCTGATAGTATAACTGTTTATAGGACAAAGCTGATACACTTGTTTACATCCCAACGAAATGGAAATGGACAATAAATCTTTCTATTTTATCTTTAACGATTATTATTTGTACCTTTAAGTTTATTATTATTTTATCTTATGTTTTTATGTTTTTCTTATGTTTTCTGTATTATTATTATTATTATTATTATTACCTTTCAACTATTATTATTGTAACTTTTAACTGTATTATTATTTTAACTGTCTTATGTTATTTTTGAAAAAAATTATTCTGTATATTGTAAAAGCCCATAAGTGCGTTAAATAAATAAATAAATAAATAAATAAATAAATAAATAAATAAATAAATTTGTCCACCCCTTTTATCACTAATCAACATCCACGTCCCAGCAAGAGCTACTAGAACACAGTGCACCTTCCACATTCCTGTAGCTCGTACCAATTACGGATTACGCTCCCCCATAGTGAGAATGTGCCGAGTCTACAACGACTTGTTCACAGACATCGATATCTATCATGTGTCTCTATATCACCTAAGATCACAAGTGAACATAATTCTGCGACGCAACATTGAATTAATACTTGATTAGTAACTGAATATTGATTCATTACTGCATTGCAAGATATAATTAAAGTCAGGTAATACGTATAATATATTATTGTTATTAACTTTATTATGTTCTATTGACTACTGTAGCAATTGACGTCTTTTATTTTAACATGCTTATATTATTATTATGTACTACTTCAAAATTATGTCTATGTGAGATATGTTAGGATATAAGTTAACATGTTAATTACTAACTATTTACACTCATTTATATATATCTATATATATATATTAATTATATATATATATATATATATATATATTATATATTATATATATATCTTTCTTATATTTGTTATATTCCCAAATAAACAAATAATATTTTTTTTTATTTATTTGTTTATTTACGACTTTAAAATAACAGTTTTAAGAATATTAAGGAAAATAAAAAACAATAATGGTTTTGCGGGACCCGGGAAAGTATAGAAACACTCTGACATAAAAAGACCCTAGCAGTATTTCAAATTGTATTGACTTTCTTTCATTAATAAGGAGTTCATAGTTAAATACTGATTATGAGCGCATTCACTGTTAACTCTGCGGTTAATTACACGGTTAACTGGCTAATAGGATTAATCCGATCGTTAAACAGGTCATCTGCTAATATTACCACTTAATCTGAACTCTGAATCAGTTTCAATAATTCCCCCATCCTTTATTCTGTTACATGTACATTTTAACATAAACACAAGTAAAAATTGAGAGTACATAATGATGCAAGGAAAAAATCATTTCCATTTATCCGGAAAAAGATTTAAAAATCTATATTTCAGTGCACCAGTTAGCTTCAGTTATCTGGCTATCGTCTTCCTTATACGTATTATCTTTCATTAGTGTTTGAATATAATTGTTTCTTAAAAATCGTGCAGAAATGCACTAAACGTTCATTAATTCTTAAAATTATATAGCATCTCAAGTGGTTGAATGTAAAATATTGAGATCGGTTAAAGCCCTCATAGGGCGAAACGCGTCTCAAAGATTTAAAAATGTAGAAATTAAAAACTAGTGTTTTTATTTCCATAAGTGTGATTATGAAGTATCTTACGTTCGAATCAATAAATAAACTAGTGCTTACATGTGTACCTTAGACATGTGTGTGCTTAGATATGGGTGTGTAGATACTGACTGGCAGAAGAATTGTGTGTGTGTTCTGAAATTTTTTTAAAGAAATTTTTGATCTACCTTCTGACCAACTTTAGAAAACAAATTTTGTTGTAGATGGTATAACAAATAATGGGATTTCTGACAATTTTTTTTTGAAATAAGGAGATTTTCAGCTGTAAGTAGCATTATCTGGTCACTTTATGTCAATACTGATATGACGAATGAAAGAAGAGGAAAAAAGTTAGAAAGTGAAACGTTCTCTATGCTTAGTTGTTACAGAATAAAAGAGACCTCAGCGTTGTTGAAATTTTTTCCCTATCTCACGTGCTAAGAATGCGAGTCCATAATCTCAAAGAATGAAAAGGATGGTGACTCCAGTGTGGGTTAAGGCAGAATTCTTAGGGCTTTTGAAAATATTTTTCTGAATTTTTTATGACATTATGTATAAATATATTGATGTAAGTTTTATTAGGCTTAACAAATGCACTCTTGAAATAGTCTAAAAATATATTATATATTTTATACAATTTTACCATACAATAACACCATGTGAATGCAACGCCTCGATTCGTAGGTGGGTCTGCGCTGGTGTTGAAATTTCAAAAATGGGCCACCTAAAACACAAAATTTTAGGTTCAATATATCACTAACAACCGACTGAACAAGAATTTTCAATGTACGTGTACAAATAACAAAATGGCGGCGAAAAAAAAGGAAGAAAAATAATTGTATACTTTTTCAATGTTTTTTGCCCAAAAAAATTAGTAAAAATCAGATTTTTAAAATAATTCTAGTTCAGTCGATTGCTAGTGATATATTGAACATAAGAATTTTAAAATTTTCTGTTTTAGACAGCCTATTTTCGAAATTTCAACATGTTCAAAAATTCAAATGGTGTTTTTGTATGTTGAAAGTTCATAATAATATATTAATATATATAATTAATTTTTTAATATATTAAAATAATGTATTTATCAATTGTCATAAACTTTACATCAATATTTTCATTCATAATCTCGTCAAAAAATCATAAAAATAGGCTTTTTTGTGAATTTTTTGCCTGCCTCAAGACAAATAAATAAAACAGCGAAGAAACAAATGGTTTGGCTTTTAAATAAGTTGACCATATTTTCTACGACATAACCATTGAAAAGGGCAGATTTTCTAAGAGGTCCGTCACGTACAGCAATATGGTTACACAGGGTGGCGAAAAATAATCTGATGGCTTAAAAGAATCTAGCTTTCTAATTGTTTTTTCACCTTGGAGTCCTGAAATTTTGGCAAAAATTGGGTGATTTTCTACAACGAATTGAATAATAATGAAATATGTTTTTAATTGGTTGTTGTTAAGATACATATTAAACTATTTTTTAAATTGATAAATATAATAAAAAATGTTCGTGTCGTGCCTTTTTCTGTGGAACTCCTCCGCAATTATTTGAATGCAATTTTCCCAAAAGCACGTTTGTCGGAGACAAAAAAGAAGATACGAAAAGAAGATTGAAAGTGTAAAGGGATTGAGACTTCTAGCGTATTATCGCCATAATAGGTAGCGAATCCAGTTAATCCTTCGCCCTGCCCCCGCGTTATATATTCAATCATTCCATGAAAAGTATGTAATTATTTAATTATATTCGTTTTATTGTTTTATTTCATTACTTCACTATATTCGCTTTTTCAATTCTATTGCTACTGTTATTGTCTTCTATTCTTTACTTGTTTTTCTTACTGTTTATATACCTATTTCAAATTTGTTTCTATGTGAAAAATGTATCTTTTCCCAATTTTTGACCCTCCAGAATACTTGGAGCAGACCGTTGGAATGGTGTGAGATTCCAAACGTCGTGTTCTACTCACCTGGGGTAGTCGTGTTTTGGAATTTGGGCTCATTTCATTTCTTTTGAGGTCTTTCGAAGCCTCTTTTATTCTCCCAAGGTCTCCATTTCAGAACTGTGAGGCCAATCTTGTAGCACCATGCCTTGCTTCGGCGGAGCCGGGGACGCATCTCTTAAGATGCGTCCCCGGGTGGCGAATAGGGAAAGCTCGCCAGATATGCAGGATAGGAGGGAAATAAAATACCTCTCGCAGACCATCAGACTCATATTATTCTGTAGAATGGAAGCATGGACGCTTACCGAAGAACTGATAAGGCGACTTGAGGCATTTGAGATGTGGATCTACAGAAGAATTCTCAAAATAAGCTGTATGGACAGAGTTACGAATGAAGATGTTATGGCTCGGGTGAATAAAAAAAAAAAGTTATTAAAACAATAAAAATCCGAAAACATTAATATATATGACATGTGATGAGGCATCCAGAGAAATACGAGATCTTGCATCTCATAATGCAGCGAAAGATTGCCGGAAGTCGGGGCCCTGGAAGAAGGAGGACTACGTGGCTGAAAAACTTGAGACAGTGGTTTGGTCAGTCTACTGTGGAGCTGTTCCGGGCCGCAGTAAACAAAGTCCGCATAGCCAACATGATAGCCAACGTCCGGTGAACGGACAGGGCACGAAAAGAAGAAGAAGACCATCAGGCAGAAGCGTCTGAACCATAATGGGCAGCTATAGACAGCGTCTGTTCCCTATATTAAGGGCGGCTGATTGGCTCACCAACCCGTATGGCAAGCGTGGTGTTTCAATACCAAAAACCTTTATAAAGACATTACCCCCACAAAAATATTAAAAATGCTGAAAAAAGCATTTCATTTTCCGTTTCGATGATTCGTTTATTTGATTTACTTGAATAATTAAACATTAAACAAATAATTAATGTATATTATGGATGTCTCACAGAGACGAAACTGTATTTTATTATTATTATGGGAAAGTAGGTATAGAAGTCATTTTTATGGTGTATATCGGACTTACGACCGATCGTATGGTAGGCTTAAGTGATCACTTTACACGTATGTAACGTTCGCCATTTCCACCATGATAGAATATACCATGTCTTACTAATTTTTTGAAAGTCGTATATACTTGGATTATATGACACACATCACGTACGTGTCGTAACAACCTGTTATACCGGCCTGTGACAGCCATTTTCCTTCCCCCTAAATCCCCACAGATGTCGCTAATTATTTTTGATATCGTTAATGTCGATCATGTCGACTCCCACAATTGATTTTACGGAATTTATGAAGCAATATACTTTTTTGTGTAATGAAATTCTTTCCGAATCACTAACATTACAATAGGATACGCCAGAAATATTTATTATTTCAATTTTTATTAAATTCCCCTTTTTTACCAGTATTTTTCATTCAGAATATTTTTGAGTATGTTCAAATCTTTCAGAACAGTAGTTTGAACAAACTCAAAAATATTCTGAATTAAACAAATATATTAGAATATTTTGGGCCACCTTGTGCAATACACTAGGGTTTATATCACAAAATCATACACGTCTACGTTCCCGTCTGCCGGCCTTGTTTGTACACTGTTTGATATCGAGTTTGGGTGTCGGTCGAGTTTTTGTACATGTTCCATATTCTTTGTTTTATAAGGGTCTCATTGCAAAAAAACACGCGCGGCCCATAATACAAAATATGGCGGTCACTTCTTTGTAAAAAATATAACATGTCAAGTGACCCTCGTTTTTAGGGATTTACGAAGCGTATTTGCCAAACTGTATTCTTGCGAGGGTTGCGGGTCCACGCAAGCTGGGGCAGGCTCGTATTATTCTCCAATATTGAAAATTAGAGGAATTATTGTCAGGGGTATTGCACGGTGGCTCTGCTTCTAAAATAAAAATGATAAACTAAAATAAAATATTTTTTTTATTTTTTTATTATTTAGATGAATCATAGATGTCTCACTGAGACTTTAAAAACTTTAAAATTATAGAATTATCATTATCAGCGGTGACATCTATGTATACTTGGCTATATTCTTAAAATAACATTTTTTTTTATTTAATAGGTACCTATATACATTATTTTTACAATAAAAATAGTGACAATTTTTACAATGGTATTTCTCATCTACATGAGTAATATAACTCGTGAGTAGGAGAGGAGTATCATTATATTTTAAATATATTAAATAGTAAGTAGTACATACTATATACCTATTTATAAGAATAAAAGGAAAAAAAAACTAATATACGATAATCATAATGCAATTATTTGAGACAACAGTAAAATAAACTAATAATAAGCAAAAAAATGGGCGAAGGAGCTTAGGAAGGCCAAAATTAAGATGGAGTGACAACGTCCTCAAAGATATCTCTGCCTTAGAGCTTCGAAACTGGAGAGAGCTGGCACTAGACCGAGATGAGTGGAGGAAGATTATTGAGGAGGCCAAGACCCACCAAGGGTTGTAGTGCCAAGAATGATGATGAAACAAAAATATTAAAAATGAACGACCGTATTCTGAAAATAGTAATGATTGCTATTTTCAGAATACGGCCGATTCTGTCACGAGAATCACTAATTTTCGACAATTTAATTCAAAAATTTGAAAGAAGACACAAAAAGAACGTTGAATGTTGATGTGTGGATGTTCTTACGGTGGAATTGGTAAACGTTGCATTGTGTAAAGCGGTCACTTTAGCCAGCTAATATAGGTCATAAGCTTTTGCCACTATATAAAGACTTCCATACATATTTTCCCCACATAAAAATAGCTTAGTCTCTGTGAGACATGTATAATTAAGCTTAATAAATAATTATCATTTTGTGAACAAAATCCAGTGATTGTGATTTTAGAACATACACAAAAATATTTTAATATTAATTAAGATCAATTATGGATGTCTCACAGAGACGAAGCTATGCATGCAAGTGTGGGAAAATATTAATGGAAATGTTTATTGAGCGCCCCAATATCCCCAACACAAGTCTTTACAGTTGTTGATTGTAGATGTCACTTTATGTCACTAGAAAGTCCATTACAGAATTCAACAGCTGTATAAATAAAACATTGTTGTCAATTGAAAAACTAATACTGTAAAATTACAGCGGCACTGGTATGAGCTGCCATTGTCAAGTGTAGCTTAATTACAGCTGCACCAATGTGAAGCATAATTCAAAAAAAATCGTGGCGCCCTTAGACATTCGTATCCTTAAAGGTCAACGAACAATCGTCAGAAATTTTGCAGAAATAAAGCCTGGTGTTTACATTGGAGTGAGAAGCGTGCAGAAAAGTTGTTAGATGTATTAAAATATGGGCGAATATCAATCCGTGACGAGTACTGCTTCCTCGATGCCATTCGAAGAATGAGATTTCAGATCTTGTAGCATCCCTATATAGCCTTACACTTGCTCCTTCTCTTGTGTTTGAACCCCTGAGGGAAGTGAAAGGACGAGAATTTGTCAATGATGACAAGATAAAAGAAGTGGTGAAGAACCACTTCTATCTAACGTATGAGAAGTTATTGAAAAAGAGAGTAATTTTGATATGCGAGGATGGTATTATTTGTGTCGAATCGAATAAAACAACTCTAAATCGGATTTTTTCTCTTTGGTGTGCGTTATCTTAACTATAATGTATTGTAGCATACAACTTTGTAAATTTTGACATGATACATATTATATACGATAGAATAAGTAGTAATAAAGTTATTTCTTCTTCAAAAACAGCAAAATAATGACATGATTAATATAATTAATAAAATAAACTTAGTTTTAGTTGATATTAATAACGGTTTACAAATTTTACATTTAAAGTTATCTATAATATTCACTTCGTGAATATTGTAGGTAACTAAGTCCTTTTTACAAATAGTTATCTTTTGAATTTATTTTCATGTTAAGGAGGTACTTTATTATTAATTATTTTCCATATACAACTTTTTAATATTTTGATTATCTATACTTCAATTTTGAAATTTAATTTTTTTAGTTTACATTTATTATCCTGACGAAGGGGCCATGGGCTCTGAAACATGTTGATATTTTCAATACAAAAGTGGTGTATAAAAAGTTTATTTCTATAAATTATAGTTATCTTTTAAATTTATTTTCATGTTATGTAGGTAATTTATTATTATTCATTTTCCATATAAATTTATTTTTAAAAAAATATTTTGTTTGTTTATACTTCGATTTTTTAATTTAATTTTGTTAGTATACAATTGTATCCTGATGAAGGAGCCATGGGCTCTGAAACATGTTGATATTTTCAATACATAAGTTGGTAGAAATCGGTTTGCTTCCCTACTAATTAATTCATTCAAAGTGCCCTCATTAAATTAAAAGATAATTATCGACATATCTCTTAACATTTTTCACAGAAACTTGACACATACCCAAATAAGTACGTATTGTCATTTTGCTAAGACAAAATTTAAAAAAAAATGAGACATTGTTAGAATTAAGAGAATGATAGAAAATACTAACAATATAATTTCACTGTTGTTTTGTGTTTGACTTTACCGAATAGTTAGTAATTAATTTACTTGTGTTTCGTAAATACGATGTCTTCAGCGTTGTAAAGTGTTGCGTTTAAATGGTCCGAGGAGCGGGCAGCCAGTCGGAATGCGTCTCCAGGGAGAGTTTAGAAGTATCGCTCGTTATTTCTCTCGGGAATCTTCACATCTATATGCCGCCATTATTCTGGAGCCCTAACATGAAACAGAAAACCTTAAGCAAGTGTCGTAAAGACTCACCCGGTGATGTTAGTTGGAATTGTATACAATTTTTGCAATGTTCCTCTTACTGATAGTGTTGCAGGAATTTGCGTGATCTTCTTCTTCTTCTTCCTCAGCCTTTTTCCCTCCACTGCTGGATGTAGGCCTCTTCCATTTTCTTCCACTCGTCTCTGTTTCTCCCCATTCGCATCCAGGTTCTTCCTGCTTGCTGGATTACGTCATCGGACCACCTTTTGGGAGGTCTTCCGACGCTTCTATTTTTTGTCCAGGGCCTCCACTGTAGGATTCTGGGTACCCATCTAGTATCCTCCTGTCGAGCCATATGTCTAGCCCACTGCCATTTTAGTTTTGCAATACGGTCCATAATATCAGAAACTTTTGTTCGGCGTCATATTTCTTCATTTCTGATTTTATCTCGAAGGCTTACGCCGAACATCTGCCTTTCCATGGCCCGCTGTGTACATTTTAATTTTTGTATGCTTTTTTCTGTCAGTGTTGCTGTTTCTAGTCCATATGTCAGCATCGGTAGGATACACGTATCGAACATACTTTTCTTTTCTTTTGTGGTTCTTTCGTGATCTTCACAGGTTTATAATTACAATACATGCGGTGTATTTGGCTATTACAGTGTGATCGACTGGCTCTCAACCCGAGCGAGCTTAGGCTGAACGTCGTCTCGCTCGCATGACCCTCTGCCGGCCCGCGCATCCATCACCGAAAACGACCGACATATTTGAATAATGCGTGACCTCGATTCCGGCAATAGTTGTTTGGTACGAAAAATCTATAATTCTCCAATAAGCTAGGAAAGTAAATCATGTTTCATACGATTTTGATTCTTAGTATCTAAAACTTAAAAAAACTTTACTACAAAAGAAAATCAATCCTGAACTTACAGAAAAAAAGACTCAGTCGTCATTACTACGCACTACGGTCCGTAGTGCCCTTAAACTACTTGAAAATAGGATTTTTGTCTCGCTCACACTTCGTGAAATGATTCCTCCGTCTCACTCAAACTAGAATCTTGATGTAACTGCCTTAATGAAAGCCCTGGATACACTAGAATTCTTTTTAAGTAATAATATAGCAAGTGTCATACCGTCTTGAAATCATCATTAAATGCACCAACTTTTGAAGTTCCTTGCCAACCTCGTGTAGTACATTTTTTCCAGTACAGTCAGTTAAAACTGAGCAAAGTATTGATTTTGAATACTTGGTTTGGTCAAAAAGTGACATTTTCTTCCAAGCTGGAGCACTTGGCTTTGAATTTTGGACAGCAGTTTACAGAACTATGGTGGCCCAAAACACATACACACACACACACACCCGTGTAATGAGGTACCGCATATGCTGACATCGAAGTACGGCAGGCCGTCGCCCTCGATTGAGGCAAGATCGCTGAGCACAGCAAACAAATGTAAGCCGGGCCAATGACCGAGTACAAAGGCAATGTATAGCAGAGGGCATGGACTATCGGAGTGACGAAACGCACCTTGTTGATCTAGGCTAAATACCCACACGCGCGGCCGAGTAAAGAGGAAATCATAACACCCCCGATCTCTTTGTTCTGCATCACTATAAAAGCCGGCGCCTGCAGAGCCGATTATCTCACTCCAGGGGGGCTTTTCAGATACAGCGGAAGCCCTCGTCGTCATACCTTTGAACTTTGCGCCTGTCAATTGTAACCTTTGTACCCTACTGTATTCTTTATAACTTGTGTTTTGTAATCAAATAAATTCTGTCGAACCATCGAGACGTTTACATCATCAACCGCAGCAGATATCTTCGACTCTACTAACGGAGTGGTGACCCTCAAGTTCAACTCTATCCAAAACTGGAGGGCTCATCCACCTCCAAAGAACCATTATTCAAGATTACATAGTAATAAAAAAATTAAGAAAAGTAAAGATTTATAGCAACAGGAGTGAATAGACCGTAACAGGTGTAGATTTCTTGTTTTTTTAAAAAAGGTTACCATGTTTAAAGCATATAACATAGATTTTTTTAAATATATTATGACTTGGCCTATCACCACATTCCAGCTTGACGTCCTCTGGGATCTCTGGAACACCTTGTATAAGTAACGAAATTTTTTTTAATCTGTTCAATCATTTTCGGGACGTGCACGTTACGTCGGTGATAGCATAACAAAGATAGGATAGGCAGGACTTCTCCAATTCCCAGCTCTTCGTTCGCGCTTCTGGGCTGGTTGAATACGGAAACGTTTCTTCCAACTGTTGCGACTAGTTTTGGACTTGTAACTTATTTCTTCTTCACCACTAAATACACACGGTGCTTACGGCGTTTTGATTCTTGTAGGAATTCGATTAGTTCGAAAACTGTACTCCGCGTATTGGAGCGCGGAAACCAAAATGCAAATTCCTAAATCACTCACCGCAAGCGCGGCGGCGGAAGTAGGTACCCGTAAGCCTACAATTTAGGTGTAGGAATAAAAAAATAACGCATAAAAACCAAGGTTTTATTATACTCCTTTTCTCATTTACTAGTTGAAACAGGTTTCGCGCCTACCCCACGCCTACGTCGGGCTCGAGTCGGGTGACGCTACGAGAGGGAATAATAAGAAACATCGAAAAATCCAAAATTACACTATAATTATTAATTTTTTTAAATGAAAAATTCTTACATCATTTTTATCATCGCCACGAGTCTGCCCGCAAAGTTTCAGCTCGATTAGATGACGGAAAAAGGGTTAAAAATCGATCCAAAGTTTTTTTGGCAGACAAGCAGACAAGCCGACAAGCAGACGCTACGAGTTAAAAGAAAGGGAGTAAAAAGGGAATGATGGGACAGCGGGATTCAGGTACACAGGAATAAAGAAACCGATGCCACGTGCCAACATATGTCGATTTTGTCACGAAATATTACTGCGGTAGGAAAATGATATGTTAATTAACACAATTAAAACTTTAATTTATTACGAAAAGTTACAGGATACAAATTAAATCGGAGCACTCTTCTTAAATTTAAAGTAATTTAATGTTTCTAGAATATTTCAAAAAATTCTTAATTCGCACTTATTTTCTGTAGCTACTCGTTTGAAGAACACTTTTTATTACATTGTTTCTATTGCATTAATCACTTTCTCCATTCCATTCAATTTCGTAAATTATTCAAATTGCTCACGTTTGTAGTAGAAAGACTTCTCGCTCGTAGGTAGGTACTCGCCCGATATTTATCAATCGGTTTTCAACGCGATGGCCACATTATTTTTCTCCACGGTTTTGTCGCTGGTAATGACGCGTTAATCAAATTTCAAACAAGACTGAAAGCGTCAGTCCCTTTTTATAGAAAAAAATGTCGCGTCTCGACGTTTTGAGAACTTACGAGATTAAAAATGTTCTTAGGTTTTCACGGCCACTCAGAATCTTCTGGTTTGTGTCTTCTGGGGTATTATGCCGTGTTATTACGACCTTTCTGGCCGACGTGTCGGATCCAATTGCAGGGTCCATCATCAGGGCTGATGTGTTATTGTGAGTGTTGGTGTTGTGGTTAACTCTTAAAAGACTGCTAAAAAAAACTTTGGGGACGGTGGAGTAACACAGCGTTACCTGATTAAAAATCGGCATAGTTTTTAATATGTGATAAAATATACATACACACAATACAGATAAGACTTTTTAAAGGTCCCTTTATATAATTATGTAAGGTAAATATACATATTTGCATTATTTTAGTAAATTATTATAAAATCATGGCAAATCGAATTTGCGTGCGCTTCCGCCGACGTTTCAATAGCAACTGAATACAACGACGTGGTCGCCTGCTCGCTTCAGTCGCATGCACTCCGTCTTTGTCTAGCACGTGTTACCCGACTCTATCGTACTCTTTCTATATTGTTTTTGCTTTCGCCGAAACCCAAGCAACCGCCATCTCTGTCCTACATGAAATGTATGGTATTGTCGTGCTCTTTCTTGCTCGATTAAACTGCGATGCACAATATACTGCTCTCTCTTACACACTGGCCGAAAATACGAGAGTAATGAATAAATATTTTTTAATTAAAAAATCCGTACATTTCTAACAGTTTAATTTAGTAATTTTGGTGTGAAAATGTCTATTCGATGATTACAAAAAATGTGACGGTTTAGTTTTCGTAAATAAGGTAGATATTTCATATTTTGTATGACAGGTAGACCTACGTTACATCACCGACACACAGGAGTTAAGCATTGGCTTGAAATACCGTGTTAGAAAACAGGGTGAGAACGTTGTCGATATTGTGTTAACCGAAACGTCAGCCAGAAAGGTCGTAATAACACGGCATAATACCCCAGAAGACCCAAACCAGATGACTTACGAGATTGTTTTCAATTCTGCCACCTCGTTACAATATATTGCTTTTCGCATGGGCTCCAATTTGCCATTTCAACCATTCCAATTTTGATCGGATTATTAAATTATATACTGCACTTTTGTCAGAAGCAAACTCGAGTATGCAACGCAAGTATGGAACCCCCAGTATATGATCTATGTAAATCGCTTGGAACAAATTCAAAAAAAAATTATTCGCTTTCTCAACTTTAAATTCAATTGCGTTTCTGACGATTATGACAGTTCATGCAAAAAATATCCCATCCTACCGTTAAACAAACGTCGCGAAATAGGTGATTTGATGTACCTACTAAAATTTGTATCAGGCAACGTCGACTGTCCTGAACTATTAAATAGACTAAAATTCCATGTTCCCTGTAGATCTCGTAGACAGTCTTTCACATTGATTTTACCTCATCCAACTATCGTCGTAATTCATATTTCTTGAGGGTATGCGATGCATTCAATAAACTGATAAGATTATTGGATATTGATCTGTTCGAGTGCAGCCACACAAGATTAAGAAAAATTTTGAGTGCTGAATTTTTTTCCACGTAATAATTAAGTTTCTTTTTCTTTTGTTTCAATTTTTTATTCTTTCTTTCTATATAATTTTTAATATGCCTTAGTCATTCATAAATATTTATCATTGCTGACATATTTCTAAATGTGGAGACCTGTAATTGGCCATCTATATTGTATCAATGTTTTCTATGCTTTTTTTTGTGCTGTTGGTCTTCCATGAACATTAAATAAATAAATAAATAAATGAATATTTGTTTACCCTTACCATGCAGTCACTCTCATCTTCAAAGGTTTAAAATAACATCAACCATGTAAAATGCTACACAATTATTCCTTCCCTCATACTATTGAAACCATTATCCTTGCCTTCTTCGTCCTGGTTCTTTACTTTTCTACTCCTTTACCCTTCTTTACTCAAACGCGGCAGACAATTGTTTTTTTACCACCACCCGGATCTGCCGAACCGTTCCAGATATCGTCCATCCATAAATACGTTCTGCAAAAAATAGCAATTAAATTAATCGCATCCGCAAAAGGGTGCCGAGTATTTCGATACCCCTTCCCATTTCCGGCGTTTAATTAGGCGTCTTTTTGTCAGGGGTCGCGTCCCGACGCGCCGAGGGTCCCGGGGAGGGCTTCGACCTCTATTATTTTTTACATGTTCAGTTACGTAGTGCCCCGCCATAAATAACAAATGTGCAATTTTCATATTCCAAGAGAAGTAATTTATGGGGCACCCTTTCGTAGAACAATACTTTTCTTTATAATCTAACTGCTAAAAAATCTGATTTATTGGCGAAAATAGCACACATTTTCTCAAAGATTTCTCCGAGAGAATATCCACTAAATTACAATTTGAAATTATTGCCTCCGTGTCAAACGGAAAAGTGAAAAATAATATCGGAATATATATTTAAGGAGATTTTTATAAATTGTATTTTAAACATCTAAAATATTTATTGATAAAGGCACTCAAAATATATTTAGTTAAGGGCTTGGAATCAAAACTCAAA
>JADDOH010017770.1:0-34305 GCA_016648135.1 Agrypnia vestita
CAGCCAGCATAGCATTCATGTCTAATTTGTTCATTCCTCACTCTATCGACCAAAGATTTTCCAGAGAAGCTTCTTAGTGACCGCATTTCTACCTTATCTTCAGTTTAGAAAATACGTTTATGAAAACGATTTTTTGAAATATGTATTTTAACATCAAATAACGATTTTGAAAAATCACAATTTTAAACTCCCGCCAAAACGCTTATTTTCGCAAGTGACATACGTCATGCATAAATTTGTATGTCAATCTGACGTTTAACACGTAACAGCACATTCGCGTATTTTTTTTATTCATCCGTTTTTTTTACAAAACATGCCGGCTTTTTTGTATAGTTCGTCCATAATGTCTGGGAAAAAGTTTTGTAGATATTGTATGGAACCTAATGTATAAATTCTTTCCTGAAAACTCCCGATAATGTTAGAGAAAAATGAAGCATCAATTTTTGGTAAGTTTTCGGATTTTCCTTGTGAAAATCCATCTTCTATTATTTTAAATAATGTGTTCTTAGAAAGTGTATTTTATTAAAATAGATCACGAACACCGAAACATTTATACAAACAGTAAAAACAAAGCGAAGACGAACAGTGACCATAGAAAATAAACAAATTACAAAGACAAATGCCATAGAATATTATCCTGCAAAGTGACGTCATATCGCGATTTAGCGGAATCGTATTTTTTAAGGTTTTTACTATAAAAATTATGAATGAGAACATTATCCTATATTATCCATAATGAGTTTCAAAATATAATTTATTTTTATGAATCTATTTCATATATTTTCATAGTGAAATTTCCCTATTCTCTATGGAACAATGTCAAGTAGAAAATGGCAAATGGTGTTAATATTAATCAGGTATAAAAAGCAAAAAAAATATGATTCTCTATGTTGCAATGTAACTTTCTTAATTTTAATATTATTTTATATACACATAAATGAATTGAATAACACTAAACTGAAATTCTTGGCGTTTTAATTTTTGTTATAAATTATTATTAAAATCACTATAGAATACAATTACTCTTAAAATAATAGAAATCGACAGATGTCGGCGGCATGTAGGATCAACGACCGATAAAATAACGCAATCAGCATTTAAAATACTTTGTTAAATTAATGAATGATTATTGTATGGTCATCGGGATTACGTTTCTCTGCCAAATTTCAGAGTTATTGTTGATCAGAAAGTGGGTCAAATGTCGATTACAAGATTTCTCGCTGACAGGCAAGTGAAGGTAAATAAAAGCATGTAAAACGGTAACAAATTTTCAAAATCAGTTTTCATCGTAAATTTTACTGAATTATTTTTTTACGTTATATACTAGATTCTTCTTCTTGTTCTTCTTAAAATTAGGCGATCCTCCTTAAAGAGCGATTTGTGCCATTTTACATGTTATATATGACATGTTGCTAAGAAAGGGTATGATTAATTATACATTTATGTAATTTACTAACAAGAATTTTGGTATTATCGCTGTCAGATTAGGTGAGTTCATAGCAAGAAGGTGGCAAATATTGGTTGGGAGTTGAAATTTAGCCATGATCAGCTCATTGTAAAAGTATTAGAGTTCCTCAATGGTCAAGCAAAACATGTAATCAAGAGTCTCCTCCTCCGAACCACACTCACACATCGGAATGTCCACTATGTGCAGTCTGAACAAATGAGCAGCTACTTGACAATGGCCAAATCTCATTCTAGAGATTGTGGAGATAGTTCTTTTGGAAAGCTTTCTATTACTAAACCAGGGTTTGCTATGAATATTTTTCTGTGTACTTTTTAAACACGTACCCTTGTGATCACTTGTATCATTCCACAATGATTTTTTTTTTTGGTTCTGATACGAGTTATTCGTGGGAGATATTGTCGAGTACTTCCCACGAATCGATGAAGATACCTGTACAATTATTTGATTTGTTCAATTTATTTTCCATGATGGTGAATGTTTTGCGGTTGCGCCTTGTGTGCATATTCCCCCAGTGAACCCGAATGGGTTCTCATTTATTATAGAATTGACTTCGTGATTGAGTTTGATCTCTTTGACTGCTCATTCAATATTATTGTCTATGATTTTGATATATGAGATTTTCTTTTCTTTCTTTCCCATTGTTATTTAATTAGATTAAACTACCTATAAGTGGTTATCCCTCACCACACACAAGAATCATAATTCTTTTTGGTAAGGTATATACACACAAAAAAATATTGATTTGTAAATATTGTCAATGTGTGATTATAAAAAACATTATATACATATATAATTAACAATAATAAATACAAAAAAAAATATTCAGTTGTTTTTGGTACGCTTTTTAACACTATTCATCCTATCGTTAATTGGCCATAAGAAACGCTGTGGGGGAAATACTAGATTCATCAACCCCCTAAATTTAAAAGTTTTTTTTAAATTCACAACTTAATTATGCTCGTATATAAATATTTCCTCGCGGCATTAGCTCTCCAAATTTATTTTAAATTTGTTAATTGACTCAGAGGGGGACACGATAATTAAAAATGTACAGGGTCCGAGGGTTTAAAAATGTATAAGCCATCTGTCATACGTCACCCTTAACTTAGGGGGGGGTCAACCGGTCGACAGGCGCCGCGGGGCGCGGGGGAAGGGGGGGTTTAATTCATTAATAAAAAATAATTGCACAGAAGCTACGATTTTGAGTGATTTTTGACAGAGACAGATTGCACAAGGACTTGATCTTGTACATGGTGTAACGAGCCAGTCCACAGAACCTTAATTGGACGTAGTTTTGCAGAAAGCGACCAACCCATAAAATGGTAAAAATTATATTATTAATATTTAAGGCATTAACTTTGCGGTTAGACATTATAACAATGTTAGTTGAATTAGTATAAACCGTTAGGTCTACCGGTTTTGAGACGTACCCGTCTCTTCGTCAGGACCAACACAACGCTACTATGTTCGCAACACTATACACCACAACCATAGTATTGTTAACCTTTCACCAATATTTATCACATGCGTGTTAATCTTGTCGAAGACAAGCATGCAGCCACTTTAGACCTCGCCCCCTCTCACTCTCTCTCCTTCGTAGATTCCTGATCCGTCTGTAGGCATGTTAGTGCATGCTTGTCTTTGACGAGATTAACACGCATGTGATAAATATTGGTGATAGGTTAACAATACTATGCTTATGGTGTATAGTGTCGTGAATATAGTAATGACGAAGAGACGGGTACATCTCGAAACCAGTAGTCCTAAAATCTGGTAGTGGTTTATACTAATTTAACTAACTCATCATCATCATCACTCTTGGAATTGCAACCCTTGGTGGGTCTTGGCCTCCTCAATAATTTTCCTCCACTCATCTCGGTCTAGTGCCAGCTCTCTCCAGTTCCGAAGCTAATTTTACTAACACTCTGCTAAAAATGAGTTATATACGGTTTTGAACAACTCAATACGATATCTTTATGTGCTCAAATCGTACAAGGTGTATGTGTTATAGTTATTTGTAAATTTAGTGTTTTTCTAACCCCCGTCACGGCCACCACCGTTAAATCAACTCATAAAATGTCCAAGTGGCTTGGCTGTTTTCTGCGGCTTCCAATTTATAAACCATTGGCAAACAAAAATATTAATTGAACATATCTATGTGGTATGGCATTATGCACTTCTTAATTCTACTGTTACTACACGATAATAGTTTTGTAGTGTAATAGTTTTCCAAGTGGGTTGAACGTTTTCTACTCTTCGAATAGTACTATTTTTAGAAAGAATCCAAACTGTAACATGCGTCATATTTTCGTAAATAAAAGTTTTTTTATTATAATTACATTAAAAAACCATAAAAAATATCTTTATAATGAACCTTTTCCAAAAAAGATGCAATAATTCAGTTAATATATCGACGTATAAGGTTTTTGTAGATTCTAATATTTAAAAGCCATAACAATGTCCAATTCTTCTTGTTCTTCACTCTTCATATCGCCACTGCTTGATGTAAGCCTCTTCCATGCCCTTTCATCCTTCCTTTTTTGCTAATTGTAGCCATTTCTTTCCCCCCACAGCGGCTATATCGCCAGCCCATCTCTTTTGAGATCTTCCGACGCCTTTTTATTCTCCCAAGGTGTCCACTTCAGAACTTTGCGTCTTCGGCAGTCTTTGGAGGAGCTTGTAACCGCAAGGAGATGCGTCTCCTTGCGGGAAAGCTCCCCAGATATGTAGGGTAGGAGGGAAGTAAAATATCTCTCGCCAGGCAGTGGCGTCTGACCTATAATCGGCGGCTAAAAACAGCTTCTGTTGCCTATGTTAATGGCAAGGGTGGTGGTTTATTGCCAAACCCCTTCCGAATTCAATGAACCCAAATCCCAAACTTCCAATTATATGTCTTAAATGTTTATCATCAATATTTATGGAGATAATATTTAATTAAGAATTCGTTTTGAGGGTACAACGTAAATCAAATGTTATCGCGTTATACACATTTTAGTTGTTATTTGGGAATACACCAGACTAATTAAATCTTTAAATGTAACTGGTTGCGGATATTTTATTCGAACCGTATGTTTTTCCGAGTAGCAATTCTCGACGTTTCGTTGAATTCTTATTCAACGTCATCAGGAGGACGACCTTTACCCGCGGAGGTAAAGGGCGGACTGATTACTGCTTTCGAGGGCGTAAATTATATGCACTTTATTGTGGAGTGTTCACTTCTTCTATAATAGAGGTCGCCAGTATGCATATGTACTAGTTACGTCGGCGGACTACACTACGACGTCTCTCAAGAGTTGAATCAAAGTCGTAAGAACAGGGCGCCAAAGTGTTTAATTTAATCTAATTCACCCCCTCGAAAGCAATAATCAGTCCACAGGTAAAGGTCGTACTCCTGATGACGTATAATAATAATTCAACGATACGTCGAGAATCGCTTCTCGGAAAAACATACGGTTCCTATAAAATATCCGCAAACATTTATATTTAAATATGACTAATGACCGTTATAACAACCTTAACTCTTTAATCAATATATATAAAGAAACCCGTGTTTCCCTACCCGCCAAGTTTTCTCCACAACCAGCTACAACCACCCACCGGTGGTTATGGTGGTGAATAGCTCTTGGTGTCACATCAAAAATATGCGAGTTTGGTGGGGGTGGCTGTGCGTGGGTGGGAATGGGTGACGAAAATGTGCTATCTAGCACATTGTTTTGTTATGGGAAGGCCGCAAATGCTTCAGATTGTTTAAAAATAGGCGCGCCGACTGTGTCGGTGAGTCTAGAAGGTTCCGAAAAAACCTGCTCTAGAAAGTTCTGGAAGCAGAAGGTTCAAGAAAATTTCCGAAAGTCCTATAAGGTTCTAAACTGAGTGGCGGAATGTGTCGGTGTGTCTGGAAGGTTCCTGTACATTCGAATTTCTTGAAAGTTCTGGAAGGGGAATGTTCTAGAAGGTCCGCGAAAGTTCTAAGACGATCCAAACAGTGAACTAAAAATCTACGCGTGCGAAGCCGCGCGGGCACAGCTAGTAACTAATCAAATCGTGTATAATCGAGATCTAATTATTTCACGACGCAACTGACACACATTTTCCGCAGAGTTAAAAAAAAACTATTGGCCCCGGTACGCTTTGAAGTCACTAATTTGTCAGAGTCGGCCGGGACGCGGGAATGTTTATCGAATCATCCGCTAGAGCGGCGGCGTCACGTCCCGCGCTCCAGGTGAGACCTCTGGCGGGGGATCGCGCCGGCTTCAGAAAGAAACAAATTACTTTCCTTCGCTGCGAAATTTCTTTATTAATTCAATCAAATCAGACCCGAGATTGGCTTAAATTTTTACGGGATCGCGCCTGAAATTCCTGGGCAAACGGGCGGAAATGATTTTAATTATATTTCTTTTTACCGTTCCGGCGAGATCACAAACGCAATTAATAGTATTAGGCACAGGTGTTATCCACATAAGGTAAAAAAAGTAACCCATAAAAACCAAGTTTTTATTATACTCCCTTTCTTTGTAAAGTATAACAACAATTAAAGACGAATTAAAACATATAACATCACACTAAACTTACAGTAATTTAATATATTTCTAAAATGTCAGATGTTTTGAGCTTTGATAAGACGCTTCATACTTTGAAAATTAAATTCTAAAAACATTTGTCAGTCAATTTAGATTTTCGACATTCGTAGTGAAGTACCTATTATGCATACCGACGGAGTAATTCAAATTTAGAAAATATTCCGCGACGTTATCGGGCCGCCGTAATCAAACTTTTCTAATGATTCCAATTTGAAAAAACCAATAAAATTTCTAAAAATCCGAAATTATATTACAATGATTAATTTTTTTTTTAAAAATTGATATTTGAGTCTTCTTGATCGTCGCCAAGAGTCTACTTGCCAAGTTTTAGCTCGATTAGATCACGGGAAAAGGGTCAAAAATCGATCCAAAGTTTTAGTTGACGGCAAGCCGGCAAGCAAGCATGATTTTTTAATGCATCTTGATCCCAGTGATTCATATTGATGTTCATGTTTTTTTTTTATTATATTATATATTATCTGATACCTAGTCTCACTACTAAGTTTACTTTGTCTTGTTACGTTCATATAATATCATTATTTTCTATATATATTTTATCCTTTATAAACTGTAACTATATCTAAATATGTATGCAATGTACTTTGCAAGAAAATGAAAAAGAAACGTGCCGACAAGCTGTATAAGGCTTGGCACGATCTGTAATAATAAAAATATGTATAAATTAAAATAAATAAATTTAAATAAAAAAAAGAAGATACAAATTTAACGATTGCTTGTCGTTTGCAAAATTTGGGCCTTTCAGCCTGGTGTATTTTGCAAAAAGACTCATGTCGACATCTTGTACACACGAGCGTGTATCACAGCAGAATAGAAACAAAACCTGGCACTTCAGAGTCCACAGACGGGAAGTCAAAACACTGATGACGAGAAATGCTCTCGCCTCGACAAAACGGAAAGCACAGAGAATTCTACAACCTTCATTAAAACTTTACAAGTCCACGGCCGTCTGGTAGGGCTCTCGGGAGACTGCCCCCAGGCCCCCGCGGAACGAAGAACCGTATGAATACGAAAACATCATTTTTCAACTCTGGCAAGCATCGCGAGCAATTGAAAGGAAAGTGGATTCACGTTTGACTATATTAAAATATTAAGGGCGGAATCTTCCCTCGAAAACTCGTACAGAGCAGAGTTTTCTCAGCTCGCTAGCTGTAACTATTAATGAAACCTCATAAAATATTAAACAGCATGCTTACCTACGATATGTGAGTAGCAGGTATAATGTTAAAATACCAAATAAGATACATTTTTACTCCCTTTATATTAACTCGTGGCGTCTGCTTGTCTGACGAAAAAACTTTGGATCCATTTTAAACCCCTTTCCCGTGATCCAATCGAGCTGAAACTTTGCAAGCAGACTCGTGGTGACGATCAAGAAGATCTATCAAATGTCTGTAAAAAAAATTGATAAATTTTTTAATTTTTCAAATTTTGAATGTTTTTTTCGTACAACTTATTAAGTTGCATGAAAATATTACTCCCTTTCGTAGCGTTGCCCGACCAAAGCCCAACGCGTAGGTAAAGCGAAAAAAAAATGTTTCAACTGGTAAATGAGAAAGGGAGTATAGTAAAAACTTGGTTTTTATGGGTTACTTTTTTATTTTTTATTTATTTAATTGATAATATATATATAAATTTTATGAGAATGATACCTACAAAATGTTTACAGTTCAATTTTTTTTATACGTTATACCTCACCAAAAAAAATAATGTTTATTGTGTGTGGTGAAGGATAACCACTTACAATCATATTAATAGTGTAATCTTATTTAATAAACAATGAGAATAAGGTAATATACTATTTATCTAATATATTGAAAATCTTTGAATAAGTCAAAAAGATACTAAACTCAATCACAAAAGTCGATTCCACAATAAATGACAACCCATTCGGTTTCACTGGGGAAATATGCACATAAGACGCAACCATACAAAATAAATTGAACAAATCAAGTAATTGTACAGGTATCTTCATCGATTCGAGGGAAGTACTGGACAGTATCTCACACGAAAAACCGTATAAGAACCAAAAGAAAAGGGATTGACCAAATGGCCCCAAACGGGTCGTATATCTCAGATAGTCAGATCAAATGAATCTCCAACCTTATATAACCATTTTTGTTATACTTATTTTGTATTATTTTGCTTTATTTATATTCATGCTTTGTTATTTTCTGATGTTTGTTATTCATTTAATTTTTTTATTCATAAAATCCTTTTACAATTTATTTAATACATAAATATGTGGATCATAATAATGTATATCATTTTATTTTCAATATTACTTATCTAAATACACCTATTTTAATTATGTTTTGTGGATTACTACTACTCAACTAGGCGTAGCCTGTGCTAGAGTAGCTAATTGTATACATGTTATTTGTTATAGTTTGTCAACACTAATGTAGGACAAGTTTGTTTAAGTTATATAATTAATATATTGGTGGGCGGAAGAAAAAAAAAAATATATATATAATATAATAATATAATAAGAAAAATAATGTTCGTAAAACCGAGTGTGTATATGTAGAAAGAATATAAAAAAAAATGTAGTATATGTAGAAAGAATATAAATCTAGTAAAAAACAAAGTATGAAGTAGTATAAATCTAGTAAAACGAACAGTAAGAGTAAGAAGAATAAAACAAGTAAAAAAACAGAGTAAGAAGAAGTATGGAAGTGATGTTAACTTAGGGTTGTTCCGGAAGTTTATTATGTATTTGATGTGGTAAAAAAGTATATATTATTTTTGTTATTTACATAATAAGTTTTTTATTATGTAAATAATAATAAGTCAGTTAAGAATTTTTTATGTACTATTAATAAATAACTTATCAATTTCTTTTCTGCCTTTTAGTTGTTTCCAGTTTGTGATTTTTAATTTGATTTTTGATTTCCGATAGGTTTTAATAAGTGGAATTTCTTTTTTTATATTGTTATATAATTTAGGTGCTAAGTATGCATAATTCTTTTGTCCATGTGCTGTCTTTGGTCTCAGTATTTCGTCTAGGTCGAGTGTTCTCTGTCTAGTATTATGATGAGATTTGTGGTTAAGGGTAGATGTGTGAACATTGTTTTTAGTGTATGAAATGATAGTTGATTTGACAAAAAGTTGTCTATGCTTTGCTATTTTCTTCTCCTTGTATTTATTTATTTTTTCTTCAGTAAGTTATATCGATTATGAAAAATTCATTTTCTTCAACACAACTTAAATAAAATGATAAAAATATTGTAAAAAATAACATTTTTCAATTTTTGCGAGGTTTTTATCATTTTTTTCGACTTGTATTAAAGCAAATGAATTTTTTATAATCAGGAATCTACCGGCCAAGTTTCTGCTGCTAGCTCTGGTAAACCCTGTATTTCTAAACTATTTATAACATTTACGAATTAAATTTGTGTTTGTAATGTAAATGTTATATAAAAAATAAATAAATTGAAATTGAAAAAAAATTTAAATTGAAATTGAGAATTGAAAATTTGTGATTGTAGAATAATTATTATTTTGTTAATATATAAGAATAACACAATTCATTTATGTGCGTTAGAGTAGTTATCATCTCTGACAGGTTCAGTGATATCCTGGCAATTTTGCTAAAATTTTGTATGTTGGAGTAAAAAGCTTATTCGGGCTCCTATGTTAATGTATGGTATAAAAACAAACGTTCTCCATCAAAGTAGAAAATTCTTGGAAACGCTCCATGAAGGAAGAGACCACGCCTTCAAAAGTATACCTACTAGAAAATGCCAGATAGCAGAAGTTAATCATTCGCGAGTATGTAAGGCGCCGTCCAAAAAGGAAGCTTTTGTTTTGAAAGAACGCGACATCTGTGAGTGATAGGAGTGTTTAAGTGAATTTTCGAGCGTGGGCAATTATATAAATCCTATTTTATTTAAGTGAGTTAATTATCAATTTGGGTAAAAATGTTGTTAAATGAGTCGGCGTTTACTTTGTGGAAATCCATTTATAATGATAATGGTTGAGCTGAATAGATTGAGTTTTATTTGTAGAATAATGTATTAGCTGGGCTTACCTGTGGTCACCCTATACAGAGTTCAATATATGTTTTCTATATAAATAGCTCTATCTCTGTTAGACTTATATAAATTATCTCAATTCATAATAAAAGTACCTACCTTACGTTTAACAACCTTGTTTTAGGAGTAAAAAGTTTTAATTAACTATTCAGGCCCGTTAATTACCGACTATTTCTAGTAAATTTGAAATGATATTCCTACCATTGATGGGTCCGCTCTGCACTAACTACTACAATGTAGTACTACATCACATTGAAGTATACACTTCACACCTTTTAAGGTGTAATGCACACTACAAACTTCACACACTTCAAAGTTATTGAAAGTACATATTTCAAATAGTACACTTCATTTTAAAGCGAACACTGCAAAGTACACACACTTCAAAGTTATTTAAAGTACGAGTACACACTTCAAAGAGTACATTTTTAAGTGAAATTTTTGGCAAGTCGATGTAGATAAATGAAAAAATTTTTGGAAATCGAAACAACAATTTTCTAGTAGCTTACTTTTTACTTTTTTACTATACTTTTCAAGAAGCAATTCTTGAAAGTCATTACAATTTTGTAGTACTACAATTGGTTCACTTTATTAGTACTACAATTAGTTCCCTTCATTAGTACTACAATTTCGTAGTACTACAATTAGTTCACTTCATGTAGTTTTTACTACAAATCTAGTATACACTTTGTAGTCTTCAAACTGGTGAATGTGTGTGTATTGTAGTCTTCATTTTGAAATGTAGTTCTTCCCTTCGCTAATTCCTACACACCCTGCGCAAAAAATCGGAACCTTGACACCATAATATAGACAATACAATCCATATTAATATAGTCACAAAATTGTTTTGCAATGAAATTAAAGCTGTCATGTATGACACATTGCTTTCGTTTTGTAGTCTGCCTACATTTGGTAACCGCTTTGTTGGCTTCTGTTTGAATGATTTTACTCCCTATATACAATGTCTAAATGTATAATTCCTTAATATATAATATAGTCTTTTGTTTGTTTTTTATTTCTTACAGACAATATATAAATCTTCTTTCTAAAATTATATATATATATATGTGTGTGTGTGTGTGTGTATGTATATGTATATGAGTGTATATTCCTATGTATGTGTGTATGTATATATAAATATATGAATATATGTGTGTATGTATGTGTGTATATATGTGTATTATATATATTATATCTTGCTAATGTTCAAACTTAAAAAAAAAAAACTGTACAGGTAGTTGCTTCAGAACAGACATTGTCTAGTGAAGCAACTACCTTCATTTATATGTATGAATAAATTTAAAAGAAACAAATAGATTAAAAAAATAAAAAAATAATCCCCCTAACTCTAGCCACCGCACCCCTAGAAATAAATGTGAAATAAGTTGAATGCGGTTCATTTCAAATTTTGCATCATTACTCTTTAGGTCCATACGCAAAATACAGGCACGCTCACATAAGCTATGACCCCTAAAAATTTTATTCAATCGTACTAAGGATCCAAAGAGTTTAAAAATAAAAGCATTTAAATCGTGCGTACTGCCAGTGTTGACGTATGGAGAGGAAACTATGGCCCTTATAGATAAAAGTGTAGAAAAGCTCAAATGCACACAACGATCCATGGAGAGATCCATGCTTGGCCTAAGCCTAAGATATAAAATTAGAAAAGATGAAATTAAGCGCAGAACTAGAGAAGAAGGTATCATGGATCGTGTAACGAAGCTAAAATGGCAATGGGCAGGGCATGTTGCAAGGCAAGTGCTACAGGACGGACTCCCAGAATTCTGAACTGGACACCTTGGGAAAATAAAAGAGGCGTCGGAAGACCTCAAAAGAAATGGGCCGACGGTATAGCCGCTGTGTGGGGGGAGAAATGGCTTCCCTTGAAAACTCGTACAAAATAGAGTTTTCTCAGCTCGCTAGCTATAAATATTAATGAAACTTTATAAAATATTAAACAGCATGCTTACATACGACAAGTGAGTAACAGGTGTAATGTTAAAATACCAAATAAAATAGGTACATTATATCACCATTTCTGTTATACTTATTTAATTAAGCGCATTGGGGGTGAAATTTATATATGCAACAAAACGCGCGTTATATTAATAATATAATAAATAATTAAATCAGTCTCTTTAATAATCTTTAGTAATCTCCGGACTTCTCTTTAGTTGTCAATTCTTGCGGCTGGTTCGTTCCGCACATTCTCGTATATATAATAGTTTTGAATTTAGTTTTACTTTGGCGGTTGTGCCGTGAAAAGGGATGCGCTATTTATTTTATGTATACCAAACAAGTATTACATAACTTGCATACATAAGTACACGCATCCATTTTTACTCCCTTTAACTCTGCTTGCTTGCTTGCCGTCGAAATAACTTTGGATCGATTATTGACCATTTTCCCGTGATTCGATCGAGCTGAAACTTGGCAAGTAGACTCGTAGCGACGATCAAGAAGATCTATCAAATTTTTGTTCTTCTTGATGTACCCTGTCGGGTCCCCTCGACGTCGGCGATCATCTAGGAGAAAGTTTCCCTGTCCAGGGCAGTGCGGAACAGCTCTTCCACGCTTCTTATCCTGGTCCACTCTCGGATGTTTCGAAGCCAGGAATGCCGCCTCCTTCCGACCCCTCTGCGACCCTCAATCTTCCACTTCGTGACGAGCTGAAGGATGGATTATTTTTCGCCTCTATTATGTGACCAAAATATGACATTTTACAGAGGTTTACTATGTTGAGTAACTGTCTGTTTGTGTTTGCTCTACGTAAAACTTCAACATTACTAGTCATGTCAGTCCAAGATATCCTTAACATTTTACGATGTATCCACATTTCGAACGCCTCTAGGCGATTTAGAGTAGTCACCTTCAGCGTCCACGCTTCAACACCGTAAAGTAGAACTTACCATACATAGCCTTTGATCAATCTCTGTCTGAGCTTCAAGTTTAAGTCGTCATTACAGAGTAGACTTAATTAGATCTTATTAAAAGATGCACGGGCTGTCTCTATTCTGCATTTGATCTCCGTATCAGGGTCCAGATTGTCAGTAATAATACTACCCAAATACTTAAACGTTAAAAAATAATAATAATTATAGTATAATTTAAGATTTTTCACATTTTTAATAGTATTTTCAAATTGGAATCATTACAAAAGTTCGATTACAGCAACGGCGGCCCGATTACGTCGCGGAATATTTTCTAAATTTGAATTACTCCGTCGATATACATAATAGGTACTCCACTGCGAATTTTGAAAATCTAAATTGACTGACAAATGTTTTTAGAATTTAATATTCAAAGCATGAAGTGTCTTATCAAAGCTCAAAACATCTGACATTCTAGAAATATATTAAATTACTGTAAGTTTAGTGTTATGTTATATGTTTTAATTCGTCTTTAATTATTGTTATATTTTACAAAGAGAGGGAGTATAATAAAAACTTGGTTTTTATGGGTTACTTTTTTACATATTTTTACATGACTACGATTATGTGATCGTAGAATAATTATTATTTTGTCATTATATATGGATGGACTGCCAGAGTTCCGAAATGGAGACCTTGGGAAAATAAAGGAGTCGTCGGAATACCTCAAAAGAGATAGGCCGACGATGTAGCCGCCGTGTAGGGGAAGAAATGGCTGAAGGATCGAAGGGTATGGAAGAGGCCAGTGGAGAGAAGAAGAAGAAGGATCCCGAGCGAAACATAGTCTCCCCATCGCACTCACGCGAATGTAGTATACTTATTACACGTAGAACACGACCTGGTTAACTCCCTTGCGGGGTGGTAACATGATTGATATCCGTCCATCACTCGTGTTTAGGGTGTGCCAGAAATGTGTTTAGGGTGTGCCAGAAAACCCGATCAGCGAATGGCGTCTTACTCCAATACTCGAGTTGCTTCAGCGTCGGCAAGGTCGAGAAATGAACCCGAGCTTTTTTCCATTTCTCCAGTAATTCGGAAATATATTTGGTGCGTGAAAGCTTCGCAGGAATATTGTATTGTTCGAATAATTAAGTGTTGTATGTTAAATTTTTCAATATTTCGGAAAATCAAGATTGGTCTATTTCTAAGCTCAGCTTTGATAAGTTTATTTATATTCTTCTAGCTGGGAAGGAGAATCACATACACAAAATGAAGATGTCATCATGTAACAAATTGATTTTATTGTGAATATAATTAAACGAATTAATTTTTGGTAAAACCAACCGGTTTCGGAAACAACGTTCCTTCGTCAGGGTAAACTTAATACTAATTAAACTTTACAAAATTATAAACAATCATGTGTGTGTCCTCAGTGTATGAACAAGAAAGAAAAGAAGGGTGCGAAAGAAAGATCTACTATTTACCCCCATTGACACTGAGGTATATTAATCTGGTCATGCCACGTCTTAGTGGCATGACCAGATTAACCAGATACTGGAAGATGGTCCCGTTAGACGCCTCAACAACCTGAGAATGCGAAGATGTCTGAATGTGGATGAGGCGAGAGTTGTATGTCAGGACAGAAGAGTGTGGCGCTCTATCCTCTCTGCCTACGGGGAAACAGCGTGATGGTAAGTTAGTTAGTTAGTTGGTTAGGGAAGTAGTGCAGAAGTAAGAACAAATGCAACACTCACGTACCGGTTTGATATGATGACATATTCCGTTATAACACCATTGTTATTTAACTTGTGGACATACTATACTTCTTAGGTATGGTGGGCGAAATATGATGTTGTATAGACGTACCACTATTACTTGGCGTGCGAGGGAGGGCGTCCCTGTCGCGTAACAGAAGTTGTCAGGGTGTAAATATATTACACAAGACATAATGTACAGAACGTCCGGTGACCGGTGTCGTATTAAATACAGAAATTTGGTTGGGCAGCACTAAAAAAACCGTGCAGTAATGGCGGCCGTTCTATCTGTCAAACTGACAGACGGTAATATCGGTCCATTAATTACTTTTTCAGCTTGGCAAAACTTTAATACTTCATTGAAAATTGTTCTTGCACTGTTCTTGTTTAGGATGTTTTGGACATAATAATTCAGTATATTGGTAATCAAGATATCACAGCTCTCGACCAAATACAAAATTGAACTAAATGACAGGGCGAGGGGTTACCGCCGGGTGCGGGCGGGGCGGGTTTCATTTCCAAATTCGCCGCACGCCAAGTTACGTTGGGCAAGCAATAGAGTATATTTGTCGGTTATTTCCAAATTTTTTTTAACCGTGTAGTTTGCGATTACGCTGTGCATCGTTAGACCCAAGTCCCTAGCGTCCCGGAGCCCCGCAGTCGAAGGGTTGAAGGGTAGCGCCGTAATGTTTCCATTACCATCGCGGCCGCTTTTATCAGCGCAACACAAAAAACCTCCGTAGCCTTTTACACGGATCGCTCGCGGAGGCTTTTGTTCAGCCGCGGTGTATACAACCCACCGACCTCGGTGTGTATAGGAATCCTAGGGCAGCTGGCAGAATTCTTTCTTGGGAACACCATTGTCCCGACTTGGTAGACGATTTTCGCGGAAACCTTTTAAGGTATTTGAGGGGGATCGAGTTCGAGTTTTTTTTTTTTTTTTTTGTGAACCGATTTTCAAGAATTCAGGGAGCGTGTCTCCTTGAACTCAAATTTATTTTATTTATCTGTAATCCTTACCAGGCGTCGGCGTCGCTCAGTATTCTGATTGAGGTATAATTTAAGATGGGGGGTCGGTGGTCTCTTTGTTTTTGTAGCCCCTAAATAATAAGGATTTTTTAAATACTACAAAAGGAAACGAGGCTCAATTGTGGGATGTAAAAGCAAAGGCGGCAATATCAGAAAAAAAATTAATACAGTCATCTGGGATTATTAATTTAGTAGGTACTGAATTCAAAATTTTAAAGGATGTATAGCCTGTAGGATTTGCATACCTAGGCTCCCTGATAACAAGCAACAACAATACTACAGAGGAGATCCAGAAGCGCATAGTGAGTGCAAATTGCTGTTTTTTCCGCCTACAAAAGCAGATAAAATCCAGAGTGCTGTCCAGAAACACCAAGATATTATTGTACAAAACGCTTATTAGGCCAGTGCTCACGTACGCAGCTGAGACGTGGGTACTAACTAAGAGGAATGAGCGAGCACTGGAAGTTTTTGAAAGGAAAATTTTGAGGCGTATCTTCGGACCGGTTCTAGAAAATGGACTTTGACGCAGACGTTATAACAATGAGCTCTATACTCTATTTAAGGAGCCAAACGTCACAAAATTTATAAAATTGGGAATACTTCGGTGGCTGGGTCATGTGGAGAGAATGTCCGAGCATCAAGCATCGAGCATCACCTGAACTCAAGGCTAATATGGCGAAGCAGCTTAGGAAGGCCAAAATTAAGATGGAGTGACAACGTCCTCAAAGATATCTCTGCCTTAGAGCGCTGGCACTAGACCGAGATGAGTGGAGGAAAATTTTTGAGGAGGCCAAGACCCACCAAGGGTTGTAGTGCAAAGAATGATGATAATGATAGCCTATAAGTTTATATAAAACATGATTTTAGAAGGGATAGATACTTAAAATCTATAATTCAGTACGTTTTAAATTAGTAATCAAAACATATTTAATTTTTTTGGATATTGCTGCCTTTGCTTTTATACCCCACATTTACTGTAGCGGTGTTTTTATAATGGGCTTGAGAAATATCGTAACCTCACAGTGAGTCAAACTTGGAACCCCTGGTGTCAGAAACTTTTGACGGACTCCGCCTGAATTATGTACGCAAAATTTAGTCCAGACAGGGAAAAGAAAATATGTACGGAATTGCGTGATTACAATATTTCAGATAACTAATGATTAAATATGCAAAATTTGCAATAAATAGTATTAAACACGTCGAGATGTCAAACTATTTTTCTAGGAATTTCAAAAAGTAAGTTATTCAAAACTTGTAGCGTTTTTTTTTTAGATATTGATATGCGTACACGAAATAAGTTTAACTTCATAATTCCAACTCTTTTCAAACTAAGATGCGAAAAATGTTCAAACTTGCATGTCACCTGGAATGATCGAACCCCTGACCGATCTTCCCTCTAATTTTTTACTATGTGTGCGGAATACAAACTTATCTTTAAAGTAAATTTACAAACAAAAAATATTATGCGCAAAGTGTAGACCTAATTAGGAAGGAATTATCTTTGTTCAATATTCCTACCCGATTTTGGCGCTTCATCCCATCAGAATCCAATAGGTCGATATTCCGTGTATAGTTTTCTGGGATATTCTGCCGTGTATATGTGACCTCTCTGGCCAACGTTTCGGATCTCATTGCAGGGTCCATCATCGGGGCTGATGATGATGGACCCTGCAATGGGATCCGACACGTTGGCCAGAGAGGTCACATATACACGGCAGAATATCCCAGAAAACTATACACAGAAGATTCTGAACGGCCGTGAAAACCTAAGGACATTTTTAATAGGTCGATGATTAATAAAATTTTGTTTAATGATCGGTCTATTAAAGCAAATCTTATATCTGTATTTCTGTGTGAGGTGGCCGGAAACGTGTGCGGGAAAACATTTTTAAGTGTGCGGCCGCACACCCGCATACCTTAAAAGCAACTCTGACCTGCCTTAAACACTAGATCAACGAGAACCTCAAAAGTTTCGTTTGTATTCTTGATACTTTCTTGATTAATTATTTTCAACAAATCACGTTCACGAGGAATCTCAACAAAATTCATTTTGAATATTTTGAGTTTGTTCAAATCTTTCAGAACATTACACAGAAAAAGTATATTGCTTTCAAAAATTCCGTAAAATCAAATGTAGATTTTCTGATTTAGTGACATTAACGACATCTGTGGGAATTCAGAGGAATCAAAATGGCTTTGTACAGGCCGCATGGAAAGGTTGTTACAATGCATATATAAAGTGTGGCATGTAAATCAAATATATACAACTTCTATAAATAAGTAGGCATGGTATATCCTATCATGGGTGGAAATGGCGAATGTTACATTGTGTAAAGTGATCACTTAAGCCAACCATACGATAGGGCATAAGTCCTATGTACACCCAAAAGACTTCTATACCTAATTTCCCATTAAAAAAACTACAGTTTCGTCTCTGTGAGACATCTATAATATACATTAAAATTCATTTTGCCTACACAATACATAACACCCCACTAGAAATTAAAAGCGAATTAAAGGACCTTGGTTTGATTCTCGATAACAAACTCCCTTTTAAGAACCATATCGATCAAATTATGTCAAAGGCCTAAAGCATGCTAGGTTTCACACTGCGTACGTGCAAAAACTTTAAAAATCCATTGTTCTCCCTAAAATTATTTTACTACGCGTTCGTTTGAAGCAACCTGTAATATGGATCTCTAGTGTGGAACCCGCAAAAAATTACAAACATTGCGAGACTTGAACAGATACAAAAGAAGTTTCTTCGCCACCTCAACACTAGATTTAACTTATCTTTTGACTCTTATCACGAAGCACTACATTTCCACAACTTAAAAACTCTGGAACAGCGAAGAGCACGCGCTAATCTTACACTATTATTTAAACTACTGAGAGGATATCTCGACTGTCCCAATCAACTGGACTTAATCTCTTTTCATGTTCCCTGCAGACGTATAGTATGCCATACACAAAATACATTTTCATATCGCGCATGCAAAGCTTTCAATAATAATTGTAACGATATTGACCTCTTCAACATTGGTCTTACTGAATTTAAAAGAATGCTTTAGATTACATGTACTCAATCGACTTTGACCATTCAAAAAAAATCAAGAATCTACCTGCAACGTGACGTGACCGAAAGAAAGCATCTTTTCACTAAAACATGAAGAAATCATCTCTCGTCTACTGTGATTCGTAACTATAAAGGTTTCATGGATCTGCGCTTCTCAGCCTACAAAAGTAGGCAATATAATCTATTATTCCATTCCTGCCATAAACATCTCGGCCAGGAATTCTCCGCAACTTTGTAGGGACTGAATGACGAATGAACATACCTCCACCACTCCAGGGTTGGAGTGCGGCCTGGTCGCATCAGGTCAGATAAAATTGAATTTTTATAAACTTTCACACGAAGCAAACACATTGTGGTGAGACTTACATTTAAAGGAAAATGGTACTTTGTTTTAGACTTGTTTATTGATGGTATCAAACAAAGTGTAATTTTATTAAATTTTTTACCGAAACCTGTTTCAATATCTTCTGTGTGTATTTTTTTGAGATATTCTGCCGTATATATATACGTGACCTCTCTGGCCAAAGTTTCGGATCCCATTGCTGGATCCATCATCAGGGCTGATGTGATGAGTGTGTGTTGATGTGTAGGTTAAGTATTGCCTGTTTCAAAGAGAAAAAGAAATTCCTAAAACAGTAAAAACCTAAAAAAAGCGATATTTTGGGTATAGGTGTAAGGCATACAGGAAAATGGTGTATTCTGCATTTTATCATTCAAAGAATAACAAGTTCGAGCTGAACTGGGCAGCCTTATCCTAAATTGCCTTTTGAGATGTGGCTCTATGGACGCATATTGAAAGTTTCCTGGGTTAAAAGCGCTATTTTTATTTTTTAATTTAAAGACTATCGACAGGTCAGAATGACCCTAATGGATAGTCATTTAGGACAAGGTGATTAGTACAGTTACAATTTACGATAATACATTAAAATAAAATATTAATACATTAAACAATATAAGTATAGTACAATAAGTGATCACAAGATGAACGAAGTTCACATTCTCCGCACGACATAATAGGCATGTAGGCTCCTAGGTCAACTATATCTGAAAATGTGTACCCGCGCTTTGTGGCTATAAAATTTTTGTTTAGGTTGATTTCCGAAGAATCCGTCTTACACGCTAAAAGAATAAGAGTTTAAATACTTTCTCAAGGATTTAAGAAATGTAAAATATAAACAAATAAATGTCCTTATATCATTTCCAAATAAAATAAGATGAATTTAGTTATCAGAGGACAGAATCTACGGATATCAACAGAACATAATGCAGGAACTATTAGAATAGATTGAATAACATTAGACTAAAGTAATGGTGAACACTTCTTTATTCATTTTAATCAGTAAACTTTTCAACAGTGACCATGTAATTCTTCACCATGGTCTGCACTCTGACCAATGTGTTATTTTCATTTCTTCTAGTATATCCCAGCATAAAGGAGATGAAATATTCAACAAATTCGATGTATTCGATATATAACAAATTTATGCGAATACAACTCTTAAAACACAAAGGTACAAACACAAAAATACACAGATTAAACCAACTCAAACAATAATTACCACACGCTCAAACAAATACAATCTACAAATCCCAAGGTTACAGACCACGTATGGACAAAGGAGCTTTAACTATTTTTGACCCAAATTACTTAATTACATGCTTGATGAATTGAAGCAATCCGGGCTAACCACAATTTACAACCCTAACATAAAATACAAAATAAAACAGTAGATCCGAAAAAAGGAGAGAGATAAAATAGGCACACTTACTCAAACACACAAACACACACTGTAATCTCATATATATGATATATTTTTATTATGTTACTTTAATGTACAATACTTCATCAAATAAAAATAATAATTTTACCATATGCCTGTTTTATCACAGATATTTCTAGTGAGACAGGAACAGTCTAACGGAAATTTTTATATTTTAATTAATTAAATAAATAAAATACTTCTTTCTAGAGGTTTCATTACCGAATGTAAAGATTGGAAGAATGCACAATTTAAATCATTCACAGCAGTATTTACATCCTTCAATTAACGCTCATAAGTTGCACTTGTTATTTTCAAGACTATCCATCATCCGTGAATTTAAATATGTCGTCTCTCCTTCAATTAGGTTAAGTAAGATAAATTATATAAGTCTCACAAAGACGTAGCTGTTTATTTGAGATATGTGTATGGAAGACTTTTATACAATGACCCACGGCTTACAACATGAATAAGCTAGCTTAAAAGATCACTCTATGCAACATTCACCAATTCCATTGTAAGAACATCTCCACATGAAATTATTGAATGTTGTATATATTTTAAATTGAAACCTTCAATTTATTTGAAGGGACATCTGCAGTAATTCTTATGAAATGGTATACATAGATTTCGCAGCTGTTAATGATACCTCTATATTTTGAATGTAGAGTATAAATCACTTTATTAATTATTTAGGGTAAGGTGGCAAGATATTTATCCGATACACAAACCTTCAAGTTATTTAAAAGCTTTTACCGAAACCCAGAATTATAATCTATCACCAGATGGCGTGTGTGTGGCGGGGATGAAGTTACATCATTATTTGAATCATTAAAAATGTGTAATTTGGTTTCTGCTTTCTATAATTGAACAAATGATGTTGTTCTCATTTCTCTTTTCAGTTATAATCAAATATATTTTTCAACATTTCCATAGTCCGTGTCCATTTTCAAAACAGATTCTCATATGATCACACTGCATTCAAACACTTAACATAAATGTACATTTAAAATATACATAAATGTAAAAATACGTGTTGCTAAAGCGTGCCGAAGACACTTGGAATTGAGATATTTTTATTTTATTTATTTTATTTTTATTTATTTATTTAATATTCACGGAAGACCACATTACAAAGTAACATTAATATAATATAGATGGCCAATTATAGGTCTTCACTTTTAGAAATATGTTAATAATGATAAATATGTTATGAAATAAACTTTGGCATGTTAAGAATAATATAATAAGAAAGAGTAAAAAAATTTAAACAAAAGGAAAAGAAACTTAATTTTTAGCAGAAAAACTCAGGCATGTTGATAATAATACAACAAGAAAGAATAAAAAAATTTACACAAGAGAAAAGGAGACTTAATTAGTTAATAGAGAAATTTAGGCATGTTAAGAATAATAAAACAAGAAAGAATAAAACAATTTAAACAAAAGAAAAATAGATTTAATTAGCAAGCAGAAAAAAATTCTACACTCAAAATTTTTCTTAATCTTGTGTGGCTGCACTCGAACAAATCAATATCTAATAATCTTAATAATTTATTGAATGCATCTACTATGCATATGGGATAGTCTTCGTTTATAATGTTTTATTATTAGAGTATCATGTACCCATTATCCTGTTAGTGTCTCTAATGAATATATAAAAAAATATAATTAAAAAATTAACCCATAAAGACCAAGTTTTTATTATACTCCCTTTCTCTGTAAAACATAACAACAATTAAAGACGAATTAAAACATATAACATAACACTAAACTTACAGTAATAAACTTACAGTAATTTAATATATTTCTAAAATGTCAGATGTTTAGAGCTTTGATAAGACACTTCATGCTTTGAAGATTAAATTCTAAAAACATTTGTCAGTCAATTTAGATTTTCGACATTCGTAGTGAAGTACCTATTACGTATACCGACGGAGTAATTCAAATTTAGAAAATATTCCGCGACGTTATCGGGCCGCCGTTGCTAATCAAACTTTTCTAATGATTCCAATTTGAAAAAACCAGTAATATTTCTAAAAATCCGAAATTATACTATAATTATTAAATTTATTTAACGAAAATTTGATAGATCTTTTTGATCGTCGCCACGAGTCTGCTTGCCAAGTTTCAGCTCGATTGGATCACGGGAAAAGGATTAAAAATCGATCCAAAGTTTTTTCGTCAAGACAACAAGCAAGCAGACGCCACGAGTTATAAGAAATGAAGTAAAAATAGATGACGCTTTGCTTAATACGGCCCTGCTCGACACAGATGTTCCAGGGTTGGTACTTCCAGGTGACATGGAGCTCTGGAACTTCTGCCGCAGAGGCTGAAAAGATTCGCGTCTCTTCCCCTAAGTAGCCATCTATTGTATTCATCGAAAAAATTTGAACCATTTTCATACTATTCTATTTACATAATCATCCCTTTAAGCCATCCCCCGGGAGCTCCGCCGTATTTTTTGTCTCATCTATTTACTTAAATTTATAAATTCTTCGCCTCTTTTATTAGAAATATTTACATAATATAACTACGGAAGTGTAATACCATATGCGATGAAGAAATTTATGCACGAAGGTAGTTTTCTGAAAAAGAAAACGGCAAACATGGAATCCAGATTGAAAACTACCCTCGCACTAGAAATCTATAATCCTCAGTTAATCAATGTCATGAATTTGGTTTTAACTCATGTGTGTCGGTGGTGTAACGTAGGTCTACATGTCATAGAAAATATTCAATATCTACCTTATTTACGAAAACTAAAACGTCACATTTTTTGGGTTTCGGTGAAAGAGAAAGCAATATTGAAAGAGCGCGGCAGAGTCGCATAATACGTGTTAAACAATGACGGATCGCAATCGCCTCGTCGTTAAATTTAGTTGGTAATGATACGTCGGCGTGAGCGCACGCAAATTTGGTATGCCATGATTTTATGATAATTTACTAAAATAATGCAAATATGTATGTTTGCCTTACATAATCATATAAAGTGACTTTTAAAAAGACTTATCTGTATTGTAAATATATATTTTTTACCGCATATTAAAAACTATGTCGATTTTTAATCATGTAATACTGTGTTACACCACCGTTCCCGAAGGTATTTTTAGCACAGTTTTTTAAGAGTAAAAGATCGATGAATCTGTTAAAAGAATTCTAATAAGAAAATTCTAAGTCTAGGGTTCGGCCGCTCGCGGAGGATTATAAATCAACTTGGATTACAGCAATAGTTAAGTTTAAAGATTTTCACCAATCAAACAACCCGTTTTCGTTACTATTACTATAATCAAAGTTATTTCAATCGTCTCTTGAAGATAATTAGTATCGAATATAAGAAATTCATTCGCTTTAAATAAGTCAAATGAAAATATCAAAAACGCTCCGAAACATATTTTTTAATCCATATATTTTGTATTTTTATAGGAAAGTAGCCAACTTTCCAATAAAAATACAGTTTCGTCTCTGTGAGACCGTTGCATTATTTTGTTGCGCATTTCGTTGAACCCTAAAGTTCACTTTGAATGCGCCTGACGATGAATACTTTTTTTTATTTTTTTATTTATTTATTCTAAATTATTTGTTACATAGAAAAGGTAAAAGTAACTAGACTAGTCTGTTCTAAAGCAACTACCTGTACTGTTTTTGAAATTTAGTTATTAATTAGTGTATAATAAGTGTGTAATAATTATAAAGTGCACTTAACAAACTCATTTAAGATAGATAAAAAGATAAAAAAGAGATAAAAGCAAGTTGCTCATCTGCATAATTCTTATCACTGATGTGACGAAATTTTCCATTTATGATATAGGCAGGAATCTACATGTAAAGAATGACCGCCGGTGTGCTATTTCTTTACAATATATTGCCCAATAATAATGACTGCCAGGGGCAGTAATTAATTAATTAATTAATTAGTAATTAGGTAAATTAAATAATTAGGGAATAACTTATAAGATAAGCTTTAATACTCCCTTTCGTTGTTAAAGACACACACTTCTTTTTCACATAAATATTAATAAAATAAAATTAAAATATATACTGATTGTATTATTTGTATATATCTAATTATATAAATTGATTAATTACACCAACATGTTTCGAAAATACTTTTCCATAGTCAGGGTGTTGATATCCTGACGACAGAAAGGTATTTCCGAAACATGTAGGTGTAATTAATCAAATAATATAAGCAGATATATACAAATAATACAATCAATATTTTTTTAAATGTCAATCTACAATATTGCTGAATCAATTGAAAAATAATTATAAAATTAATGCCGCCATGAATTTGTCTTTAAATTGTGCCATAAACAGTTTTAAGCATTGTTAAAATAATCCGATAGGTTTTATGATAATAAACTTTTGCTTTTTAAACTTTTTCCTTGCCCAATCCACCTTTTAAATGCTATATATACCAAAATTCATCTTAAGACATTTACAATCAGATATATCATTACAAGTGAACTATATATAACGTGTTTTACAAGACGCCTTGTTTATACATACATACAGATTATTTATTATCATAAATTTGAAATATTTATTAGACATTGTATGGTTCATGTTATTGATACACGATTCTGTAATTTATTCGTTTGTAGTCTTAAAAAATTTTATGCATCAATTAAAAAATAAATTTTAAAAATTACAGTGGACTAACTATAACACTCTGTATAAGTGTGTAAGGATTGTCAATGAAAATTTTTTAAAAAGTAACCCATAAAAACCAAGTTTTTATTATACTCCCTTTCTTTGTAAAATATAACAACAATTAAATACGAATTAAAACGTATGACATAACACCTAACTTACAGTAATTTAATAAATTTCTAAAATGTCAGACACTTCATGCTTTGAAGATTAAATACTAAAAACATTTGTCAGTCAATTTAGATTTTCGACATTCGTAGTGAAATACCTATTATATATACCGACGGAGTAATTCAAATTTAGAAAATATTCCGCGACGTTATCGGGCCGCCTTTGCTAGTAATCAAACTTTTGTAATGATTCCAATTTAAAAAACTATTTAAAATTTGAAAATTCCAAAATTATACTATAATTATTATTATTTTGTAAAGAAAATTTGATAGATTTTCTTGATCGTCGCCACGAGTCTGTTTGCAAAGTTTCAGCTCGATTGGATCACGGAAAAAGGGTCAAAAATCGATGCAAAGTTTTTTCGACGGCAAGCCGGCAAGCAAGCAAGCAGACGCCACGAGTTAATATAAAGGGAATAAAAATCGCCATGCATAAACGCTTCTAGATGACTGCGTCTTGCTTCTATATCACCGCATGGCAACAGTTATTATTTACCTCTCGCAGATGTCGCCGGCGTGTATTGGCCGCTTATTTATTATTATTTCTTCGGCCGCCAGGTGGTGACATTTATTTCCCGGAGAAAGAGCAATATGGAACGCCACATTTCAATCGAGATTACCCCCCCTGTTCCCCCCACTCCTCCCCCCCGCGGGGCGTGCCGCTGCCAGGGTAACAGGAAATGAAAAAGTACCCGGGAAAGCGGCGCTGCGCTGGAAAACAAAATGTACATAATTTTGAAATTATTTCACTTCTTCGCGAGTGATTCAAAATCGGAACAAATCTCTGAAAAAATGTGTGATAATTTTACGTTTTGGGGAGTGCTAAATTAATTTGCATCTGTGTCGTCAGAAATTGAATTTTTATTAATAAAAAAGTAACCCATAAAAACCAAGTTTTTATTATACTCCCTTTCTTTGTAAAATATAACAACAATTAAAGACGAATTAAAACATATAACATAACACTAAACTTACAATTACTTAATATATTTCTAAAATGTCAGATGTTTTGAGCTTTGATAAGACACTTCATGCTTTGAAGATTAAATTCTAAAAACATTTGTCAGTCAATGTAGATTTTCGACTTTCGTGGTGAAGTACCTATTATGCATACCGACGGAGTAATTCAAATTTAGAAAATATTCCGCGACGTTATCGGGCCGCCGTAATCAAACTTTTCTAATGATTCCAATTTGAAAAAACTAATAAAATTTCTAAAAATCCGAAATTATACTATAATTATTACTTTTTTTAACGAAAATTTGATAGATCTTCTCGATCGTCGCCACGAGTCTACTTGCCAAGTTTCAGCTCGATTGAATCACGGAAAAAGGGTCAAAAATCGATCCAAAGTTTTTGTTGACGGCAAGCAAGCAGACGCCACGAGTTAAAGGGAGTAAAAATGAAACACTGAAGTTTAATGATCATTATGAATAATCTTTAAAATGTAAACGCATAAACCATATAGGTATAATATATAAAAATCTGTAAAATAAGTACTCTTTGGCGTGATCTATTTTCAAAAATATTTTTACATGCATGTTCTGAGAACACAATTACTTTATTTTGTCGACAGATGGATAACTTATACGATTATATAAAGAAGTAAAGTTTGTTGGTTTGGATCTAGGAGGTAATCTCCGAAACTATTAATTTGATTTCAAAAATTCTTTCTCGAATAGTTAGAATAGACTTTTCGTGGTGACCTATTTTACAACTAAAATCGACGAAAAAATGGTCGAGCGATGGGTTTTTTATGAAAACTGCCTTCTTGGTAAGAGATATGTAAATATTTTCTATAGAAAAATTGTAGAACTTAAAAAAGTCCGCAACTGTATATTTATATCTATAATGTTAATGTTAATACACAAATTGATAAATATGACTAAAAGGTACTAATAATCTACGCGTGCAAAGCCGCGGGCACAGCTATTATTAATAAATATGAATTATTAGAAGTCTCACAGGGACGAATCTATTTGTTTGGAGAAACGCGTATGCAAGTCTTTTTAAGATAGCCCAGGGCTTACGACCGGTATGTTGCAATGTGTAAAGTGATACTTTAATCCAGCTCACAGAGGCCATAAGCCCTGGGCCACCCTATAAAAACATCGATACACGTTTCCTATATAAATAGATTCATCTCTGTGAAACATCTACAATTTATCTTAATTTACGTTTTATTTTCATGAAGGAGGAAAAAGGGAACGAAAATATGTTACGTTTGTTTTTTAAATAAATTTTATTTGTAAGAAGACTGTTGCTAAGCATCCTGCCTGCTTTGTCTAGATAGGTTCTTTGTATATATAAATTGAAATATTTATATATTTTGGTATTGTCTAGGTACTGAATCCACAAATAACTTATTTACTTACCTATCGAGTACTAAATGAGTGAAAATTAAAAGTGAAAAGTACTTTGGCAGATATGATTTTGATATTATGAGTATTCGCGAAGTGATCAGTGTGATTATGCACATCTACCGATACATAATCAGGTCTGATGCGTGTTGCAGTGGGCGCTGAAGGCTTGGGTATGAATGTGCGTTGATGTGAAGGTGTATGACAAGGCTGAGCGAGATGTGTAGATGTGGATGAATAGAAAGAAGTAGTCACACTTAAATCGTTGATTTATTGAAGACACTAAATTTACATGTTGGAGAATTCGTCATACAACAATATACGAAGAGCGAGTTCGAGCGTGGGGTCGCGGGCGCAGGTCGGTGAGAGATTGTTATGGTACCGGCGGGCTGTCTGGTCGGTATTTTGCTGGCGCCCCGAGTTTTCCATTGGGCGGTTTCCCCCGAGCGCGATTGGTCCGTTTGGCACGCTCGAGGGACTAGAGTCCGGGCAGGTCTGGCTCACCACAGTACTAAGCTTCTACTACTGTATAAAATGTGTGATCACCGTGGTAACTGTGTGACGTATTTTTTTAAATAGAGATCTGAACACGGAATACGTGTCACATCAAAAATTTTACTATTTGTAAGCTTAGCTTAACTGCAATGACAGACTTGACCCGCAACTACTGGTCTGCAATGAGACCCGCAACTAGGCAAGTTTTTTTACCACTAAATCAGCAAGTCCGTCAATTTATTATTTGGTAACATTTTTGTAGCTTACTTTTTTTATTGTAGGCAAAACTTAATACAGTTTAAATACCTCGATAAAGAAATATCAACGGTCGATCCGCGGCAAAGTTCTCCTTCTTCTTCTTCAGCCTTCATCTCAACACTGCTGGATACAAGCCTCTTCCATACCCTTCCATCCTTCCGTGTCATTTGCTAATTGTATCCATTTCTTTCCCCCCACAACGGTTATACCATCGGCCCATCTCTTTTGAGGTCTTCCGACACCTTTTTTTTCTCCCAAGGTCTCCAATTCAGAACTCTGGGAGTCCAACTTGTAGCATCCTGCCTTGCAAAATGCTCCGCCCATTGCGATTTTAGCTTCGCTACACGATCCATGATATCCATTACTGTAGTTATGCGCATAATTTCATCATTTCTAAATCTATCTTTTAGTCTTACTCCAAGCATGAGTCTCTCATTGGATCGTTGCGTGCATTTGAGCTTTTCTGCACTTTTCTCCATACATCGTCACTAGCAGTAACTACGATTCAAAGCCTTTTTTTAGGCAAATTTGGATCGCTTTGTTCTCGAAAATATGTTTGAGTTTGCGAAAATCAGCACAGCTCATTCCTATTCGTCTTGGAAATTCTGCTGTTTGGTTTTCTTTGTTCATTTTTATCTTATGTCCCAGGTATATTCATCTACTATTTCAATATTATTGTTATTGTAATAATCTTCTTTCGGGATGAGGTTGCTCCAAGTAAAGAATTTGTTCTCGTAAGTATTTATTCGGTAACAATAATGGTTTAGACAATCGTTTATACATTAAGATGCGGTCTCGATAACAATGGTAGTAAAAGAGAGCTCGACTCGACATTTACGCGCCTTTTTATACATTCTCTCTCTCTGTCATGCAGTCTCTTTCTGGCGTCGCGACATACGTTCCTCAGATCTATTACAGTTATGGATTGTGATGATTTTGTTTTCTGGCGGCAAAGTTACTCAGAATAAATAATATCATCAGGCGAAGGCGCTTAAGAATTCTCAAAATAAGCTGGATGGACAGAGTTACGAATGAAGATGTTATGTTTATTATAAAGAAAAAGAAGTTATTAAAACAATAAAAATCCGAAAACTTCAATATCTAGGACATGTGATGAGATATCCAAAGAAATACGAGATCTTGCATCCCATAATGCAGGGAAAGATTGCCCGAATTCGGGGCCCTGGAAGAAGGAGGACTTCATGGCTGAAAAACTTGAGACAGTTGTTTGGCCAGTCTACTGTGGAGCTGTTTCGGGCCGCAGTAAACAAAGTCCGCATAGCCAACATGATAGCCAATCTCCGGTAAACGGACAGGGCACGAGAAGAAGAAGAAGAAGGCGCTCACAGGAGTACATGAAGAAAAGGAACAAAATTGATCGAAATCAAAGTTACAAGCGATTGAATATAAATAAGAAGAAATATTTCGTTGAAACACGTGCGGCTGGGCTTTCTGCGAAGTAGATCAATACATTAAAATGTCAATTTGATGCGATGAAAGGCGACTGTTTTAATACAACGGTTCATTAGCCGACACACGCGCTGTGGGGGGGGCTCTGTAGGGCACCTACATACGTATGAATTCCTATAATTTATGGCAGAAATTTTCCAATTATTTTGAGAGCACGTTTCCGCATTATGTCACGTGACGGAGCCGAGCGCGACGGGAAACTTTGTGCGGATATTATATTGAGAGAGAGAAAGTATTGAGAATATGGAAGTGTATGGTGATAGAGTATTAGAAGGCTGTGATCTGACGTCTGTGACGATGTATCGCCTGCAGCCTTAATCCATCATTGTGTTCGACGTTCAAGTATAAAAATGAAGTATTCAGACGAGGTATTTTTATTCCCTTTATTTTAACTCATAGCGTCTGGTTGGTTGGTTGCTTGTCTGACGAAAAAACTTTTGACGATTTTTAACCCTTTTCCCGTGATCCAATCGAGCTGAAACTTTGCAAGTAGGCTCATAGCGACGTTCAAGAAGATCTATCAAATTTTCGTTAAAAAAATTAATAATTTTAGTATAATTTTGGATTTTTACAAATTTTAATAGTTTTTTCAAATTGGAATCATAACAAAAGTTTGATTACTAGCAACGGCGGCCCGATAACGTCGCGGAATATTTTCTAAATTTGAATTACTCCACCGGTGTACATAATAGGTGCGTCACTACGAATTTCGAAAATCTAAATTGACTGACAAATGTTTTTAGAATTTAATCTTCAAAGCATGAAGTGTCTGACATTTTATAAATATATTAAATTACTGTAAGTTTGGTGTTATGTTATATGTTTCAATTTGTCTTTAATTGTTGTTATATTTTACAAAGAAAGGGAGTATAATAAAAACTTGGTTTTTACTGGTTACTTTTTTACTCCCTTTCTTTTAACTCGTAGCGTCTGGTTGGTTGGTTGCTTGTCTGACGAAAAAACTTTGGATCGATTTTTAACCCTTTTCCCGTGATCCAATCAAGCTGAAACTTTTTTGCAAGCAGACTCGTGGCAACGATCAAAAAGATCTATCAAATTTTTGTTAAAAAAATAATAATTATAGTATAATTTTGGATTTTTCAAATTTTTAATATTTTTTTCATACAAGTGGTATGGAGATTACGAATGGTAGACACGAAACCCGAAAATGCGAAAGGGAGTATTGTAAAAACTTGGGTTTTATGGGTTACTTTTTTTTTTTTATTCATTCAAATTGAAGCTTACAATGCATGAATAATATCTGCTCCATACATCTATTAATCGCTTACAATAATATCTATATAATTACTTATGACCGTGCGCGGCGGCGGTGAGCCTGCGCATTTCTGACTATACGATTTAATTAATTCGACTTCTTGAGTATGAGGTGTAATTTTATGAATATTTTTATGTTAATGAAAGTCAAAATTTTTTAGTACGTATGTAAAATTTAATAAAATTAATCGATGTTTTAATGGTTTTATGGATACTGCAATAAAGGAAACAGAACGTTTAATTTTTGTATTTTTTAAAACGATATATTTAACAACTTTCGAAAAATATTAATATCTGAATAGCACCACTTCTTTTTCAAACTTTATGCAATCAATTTGTAAATAAAATGTATGGTTTCGGGGTTATAACTTTTTTGATGTTATAACAATATATTTGTTCATGTTTTTTTAAGGAAATGCTTCAAGAGTAAATGGATCTATCATAATAAAAATTGATTAAAAGCCTGCTTAGCTATGGGTTTTGCAAAATCATGTAATAAGTTTACGTTAAATTTATCAAATCGAGAGCAAATACGAAAATCGTGTACTGGGGCCTCTTAAAGATGATGTTTGTGTGTGTGTGTGTATGTGTGTGTGTATGTGCATATATGTGCGTTGTGCGTTGGTTAAAAGTCTATGAAATCGTTATTTTATGGTTTTTCTTAAGAATATACTTTGTCTGCGAATAAGTCTATGCCGAGGGAATTCTCGTATTGCAAGAATAAAAACAAGTTTATGATTCTACAGATAACCGAGTTTTTTGCGGCGTGAGTTTTATAGTTTTTGCATAAGGAAAACGTACTTTAGGTAGTATTCTCATTAAAACGGTAAAAAAATAGATGAATTTCACAATTTTTATGAAAAATATTTCTAGCTTCTATATTGTTATCGTTATTTAAACCACAAATAGTGAAATTAATAATTTTAAAAAAAAATCTAAAATGTCCACGATAGAAGCAGTTGCAATAATCTAAAAAATTATATAATAAGAAAAGTTGTCACTATAGCCCGAACCAAGACAATTTAATAAAATTACATAATGAAGCTTTAGCAGTGATAAACAATTGTAGTGACAAAACTAGATACCATAGTAGAGGCGAAAATAAAATTAAAATTGGCAACATAAATTACTGCCGTATCAAATCAATAATACCTGATTTCTGTATTAAAAAATTATATTTATATTAAAATTATATTTATATTAAAAATTATATTTATATTAAAAATTATATTTATATTAAAAAATTATATTCTGATTAAAAAATTATATTTTACCGAAATTTAAGTTTTCTTTTTTTAAGGGAATGCGTGTCACATCAATGTTCTTACTACTTTCAAAATAAGCTAAACGCTTGTGTTATGAAAATAGGGCAAGCTTGCTGCTGTCCTGGAATGGTGTTCGAACCACCGACCACCAGATCACTAGGCGAGCGTCATGACCACTACATCACCAAGCAACTCGTTCAATTTTATTATAGGTAGTTCAATAATTTATAATCTCTGACAATAAATTATTGAACTGGATGTATAGAACATGTCATTTTTATTTTGTTATTGGATTAAAAGTTCACGCATGGTAGCCTGGGTGTCATGGACATAAACAGTAAGCTGGAAGAACGACAGATGAGATGGTATGGGCACATAATTCGGAGACCACCAGACCACACACTGAAGCAGGCAACGTCTATGGAGCTTCATCGACAGTCATCCAGAGGAAGACCAAAGAACTCCTGGATGACTCAATGCTCCAAAATATTACAGAGAAACGGCCTGGATGAATGCGATACTCAGAACTGAAGAAGATACAGCCTGAGAACGAGAATAGCCAACCCCAACAGCCTTCCTAAGCAATGAGTCGGGAGAGTGCAAGGAAGATGAAGAAGAAGATGACACATGGCGAAAAGGCTTTGAAAGTGCACATTACAAATAAATAATAAATTCACAGAAAAAAAAGAAAATAGTGCATGAGTATTATACCTAAAGTACATAGAAAAATACAATAAGCATACAGAAGATTTAAAAAAATTCAGTTTATAGTACAGGCAATATCAGACAGTAGATCCCAGCAAAACACAACACTGAGAAACTAAATGTAGGAAAATCAAACCGCGTGTAGGAAAAAGCAAAATATATGCCCAAGAAAAGCAATCTAAACAATTTATTATTTTTTGCATACATACCTACCTACTAGTTGATTGCCAGTTGAAAATTTTTTCCAACAAATCACGAAATTTAGTGTAGCAGGTGAGATAGGTTTTCGGAGTACAATACTACAATATTATAACAATATACAATATAAAAATAACAAAGCTCCTTGATAACGAAACGAGTAGGAGGTGGATGGTGATAAGGAAGGATTTTTCTAGTATTGGAGAATGTTAATCCCTTTGTCTGCTTTTGAAGGTAGTTATTGTTGTATTTGCTAATTAAAAAGGTAGATAATTAATGAGTATCACTTTTATTAAAGTATACAATAAGCACACTGTATTCTCTGTTGCAAGAGAAGAAGAAGCATAGATAAAATCATAGAGAAAACATAGATTGTGTCGGAGTGTTGGCTCGCTGCTGACTGATATTTAGTGCTGCAAGGTATAATGGGATGTCTGTGATATACCTGCAAGGTATAATGTGATACTACACAACACACTAGCTGCCTTTGAATGAGGACCTGAAGGATTCAGTATTATGAATGGGGATACATAGTGGATAGTGACCTGGCAACAGCGATCTACAACATAAATAAAGAACTGGAGGAAATATCAAAATGGTTTTCATTTAACAAACTTAAATTAAATGTTTCAAAAACAAAATGTACAATAATTGAAAACCAAAAAAGATCAACCAAATATAATTTGAAACTAGAAAATGAGATATTAGAACACGTAGATAGTATAAAATACCTAGGTATAAATATAGATTCAAAACTAACATTTATAAAAAATACTGGATATTTTGTGAAGAAAATCGCAAAAAAAGTATCTTTACTTGGAAGAAAAAGAATATATATATAACTTAAAATACAAGTTTATTAACTTA
>JADDOH010017772.1:0-33170 GCA_016648135.1 Agrypnia vestita
GCCGTTTCTGCAGCACTGGTGCCACAGTGGAACTCGTACTCGTAAATAACGCGATATTTCAAGTTTTTCATTTTGTAAACTGAGTGACGCAAAGAAAAAAACAATTGAGGAAAAAACAAATGAATTAAAATTTTCAAAACACAAATACATAAGTAAATAGCTGCATAAATTTGGATTTGGAATTCCTAACCAAAGAGAAGATATTTGAGATCAAATTTGCCAGTACTTCAAAACGCCAATTTCATATGTAAGGACTTAATATTTTAAGTAGATTTCACAATCATCAGCCTATCTCTTTACAGTTGAATTTGAACCTCACCTTCAATTCTCCTCATCCATCAGAAACTACCCCATCATCTGTCGTCATTTCAACAAATTTTATCCAGCGTACTTTTCGGCATGCGTTTTTGGGCATGCATTGTCCAGCATAAAGCAACACGAGTGAATTTTCAAGTTGTTTCTTCGATCTTTTATACATACATTTTTGAGGCATACTTCTAAACTTAGTTGGCGTTTGGGCATCTATTAATTTAAGTAAGATGTTAACGATGCTTAAAAATATCGAATCTAACAAAACTTTTATAGATATACACTTTAACTGAGCACGTGATCAGTTTTCTTATTCAAAGGCATCCGATTAGAGATAGACATTATCACTATTTAATGATTACCTGACATTTTGAACATTTTTAACACCATCGGACTTTACGTATATGTATAATACTAGTATTATGATAAACTATGTAAATAAACCAATTAATCTTTATAACCCTTAATAATTTTATCAAGAAACGGTTTTAATTGAAATAAATAAGTAAGATTTTTTCCAACTAACGTCGGTTACTGTATATAATAGTACATATTATACAATGGATTTTATGGATTGTCCCACTACGGTAATGCAATAAATTAATATTGATCTCGTTATTATCTTGGATATGTTCGTTAGCCTGATATACTGCTAGCTTATTTCAAAACGGAGTTGATAAAAAAGATCACTCCCGGAGAACTCCTCATAGAGAAAAGCATTTCTGAAAAATTAATCCTTTTAGGTTGTTAAATCATTAAAGCAATGTAATTAAAAAGAGCTGAATTTTTAATATGTAATTAATCTATAGTGAATACACATAAATTAAATTTAGTGAAATATCTGATGCCCAGTTTTTGTGCAATTAATTTTTAAAAATTGGAGTTTTAGCATGTAGTTAACGTGCAAAATGCACGTTTTTCGTAAAATTTAACCACAACTGCTATCTAAATAATTATAAAAATCTGCAATATTCATTAATCAATTTTCGTAGAATCTGCCAAAATTATAAAAAAGGTTTTCTGACGTGCAGTTTTGTAGATATTTGATTCTAAATGATCGAAAATTTACTAAAATATCCGTCAGTAATTTTCAATTTCAATTCGACGACAGCCGAGCGCGGCCGAAAGAAACATGAGAAGATTCGCTAAATTCTGTCAATATATGTTAACTGTTCATATAACTGTCTATAGACTGTAGATATCTTTTTAGCCAGTATAAAGTTTTTTTTTAAAGAGATGCAAACACGGAATACGTGTCACATCAATATTCTTACTATTTTCAAATTAAGCTAAACGCTTGCGCTATGAAAATAGGACTAACTTGCTGGTCTGGAGTGAGATCCGAACCCGCGACCTTTGGATCACGAGGCGAGAGTTCTATCCACAAAACCAATAAGCTACTCGTTGTTCAACTTTTCGTAAATAATAATCTCTGCGCCAAATTCAAATCCTCATAATATCATAATTATTGCAGTAAATAATCGACGATACCAATACCGATAACCAATGAAGTCCCCACTTACACATTTTTACCCGACTGTCAAAGATTTTTCAGGTGTTTGTGTCTCATCTCTATTAGTATTATAAAATGTCAATAAATAAAGTTAATTTTTAAAAATTTTTGTTGAGAAAACAATTTTTTTTCAAATTATTATATTTGATATCGGTTGATATCGGCGATCCAGATATATCGCTCTGCCAATTAAATCGGCCAATATATATCCATTATTATCGTTGCACCCCTAGTTTTCAATTAGTGACCAAAGCTGTCAAAAACTCGCAGCTTTGACAGATTTACTTTTTGCAATATAATACTGAAGTCAAATGACATTCATATGTTATTGTTTGTATATAAATAATTAAGTAAATCCGGTAATAAGTAGTCTTATGCGGCGTTTAAAATGAAGATATTAATTTACATGCAAACATTTTTTTATTTTAGTGAAAAAAAGTACTTTTAATATTGACCTCCCGGATATTAGGCGTATAACCTTAATATATTTGTTATCCCGATTCACAAACTTATTAAAAAAACAGGTACTCCTAGAGAACTTCATTATAGAGGAAAAAGAAAAAAGAATCCTTTCCTTTTATATACAGAGCCAATATTAGGGAAGTTTTTTTTTCATAGACCTCAAAGGAAAATTACTTGAGGAAATTCTTCCTATCTGGTATACAAACATTGGAAATTCTTAATGTGTCAATACGATGCTGTGTTGCGTGTTAAGTGGTGGAATGTTGGCGGTGCATTATTATTCATAAATTTTTTTGGGAGACTAGATTTCTCGAGGATTCTACTGGTTTCTTCAGATTTCTCCAGGATTCTTCACAGTTCTGGACGTCTGTCGAGCTGAAGGAGAAAGCCTTAAAAACAGTTAATGTTATGACAAGTTTAATTAAAAATGCGGATTGACTTGTAAGGCGCTCAGCGCGACAGTGGTATGCACAAGGCGACGTCAGCTCTTAGTCATCAAAAGTCTCATTACCATTCTTCAAAGCCATTGAGCTATTTCCCAGATCATATTACAAATTAGCATTAAAATAGTTCATTTCTGCATATTTTTAAGATTTCATTAGCTTCAATAACCCGGTTTTGCTCGAGATTCGGATTCTCGTTTGTCGATGTAGCGAGAGGCAACGTGTAGCGGAAAGCAGCACGTAGCGAGAATGCAAGACCCCGAAATGAGCGCGCATTCATTAAACTGTCAAAAAATTATTCACTTGAATTAGCGGTCCAATAATGTATTTCCGACCATTTTGAATCAAGTACCAATCATAAAAATGCTAAATTCAGAATCTGACGAATGATTGGATATAGATTTGTAAATTTGAACTGCTTATTGAATTACGATTTTAGGTGTGTATTATGATTTCATGATTTTGTTGAAATTACGAGTATATGACATTCAAAACAAGAAAGAACACATTCTTCCATTTGACATTCAGTGCAGCATCAGAATAGTTTCGTTTCGTATAGTATCGAAACTTTTGAATGCGGAACCGTTTTAGGCCGAAAATCGATAAAACGAGGAAATATGTAGGCACTTGGACTTTTTTTGAAATTGCACACATTTTTTGATTCGTCGCATCACATGTCTGCGATACTGCGAAGATAAATGCCTTCGAATTATCGCAAGGCGACGATTCAATGACATTATCTCTTATTTTAGCTATCACAACCCAATAATTACATTTGTACCATTTATCATCTCCGTAGATATCGTTTATTGCATTAATATACATTTTTAACCAATATGTAAATATCAACTACCACAACACGATAAAGAAGTATAACTTCTACCGCGCGTACATGAGTACACGCTCCTCCATTTTTTTAATTCTTTTTTTTATATTTTTCACCCGGAAATTAATATTTATTCGATATTCAATATTACGTTAGTACCTATTCATCAAGGCCTATAGTATATGTGCGATACCATGATGAGTAAATCTCTATCATACCCATAAAGCTAAAGTTGTGATTAATGTTTTTCGATGATTTCCGAGTGAATTTTTTTTTACTTCAAGAACAGATATGCAAAATTCGGGGTTGGGAACGAATTAAACAATTTTTAGATAATTCCTGTGGAAAAACTTCGTTTGAAATTCGTCATTTCTGATTTTCTTTCCTCGGGAACGGATTAATAACGAAAAATGAAGGTCCACCCTCCACATTTTTTTATTCCCTCATTTTCACTGAGAAACGCTGAAAAACATTATTGATTATTTAAAGCTTGATACGTTCAAAAGATCACATTTTTAAACTCAACAGAACACTGCAAAAACACTGCATAAGTTTGGGTAGAAGCTACTGGACCACTCCCTATATAGTCCAAATCTGGCGCCATCGTATTCTCATATTTTCCATAAATTAAATGAATTTTTCAATTGAACAGACCAACAACTGTCTCATGGAACAGGCGACTTCTTCTTTTTCAGACTTCTTCAACGAGAGGGTTGTCAAGCTTATCTCCAAGCTCAAAAATGCTTGAAAGTCAACATGGATTACATTGGAAAGTGGTTTATGACATATTTTCTTTGCTATTATAGCCTGGAGAATTTAAACTCACAGCAATCAAATATTCAATCAAACTCACAGCAATTAAATTTTTACGAAAGAAGATTCACACGTCTCTCGTATATTAGGTCCTTACATATGAAATTGGCGTTTTGCCGTACTGGCAAATTTGATCTCAAATATCTTCTCTTTGGTTAAGAATTCCAAATCCAAATTTATACAGCTATTTACTCATGTATTTGTGTTTTGAAAATTATAATTCATTTGTTTTTTCCTCAATTGTTTTTTTCTTTGCGTCACTCAGTTTACAAAATAAAAAACTTGAAATATCGCGTTATTTACGAATACGAGTTCCACCGTGGCACCAGTGCTGCAGAAACGGCTCGAAGGATTAATGATGTGTATGACGACGGTGCCGCAAAAGAAAACACAGAGCGTTTTTGGTTCCAACGTTTTCGTTCTGGAAATTTCGACCTGCAGAACAAGCCCCGTGGACGGCCGGAGACCAAAGTTGATAATGAAGAATTGAAGGCTATTGTGGAAGCTGATCCATCGCAAACCACATCCGAGTTAGCTGCAGGCTGCGGTGTTAGCGATAAAACTGTTTTAATCCACTTGAAGCAAATTGGTAAGGTGAAAAAGCTTGAAAGGTGGGTACCTCACGAATTGAGTGAAGCAAATCAACAAACGCGCGTTGACTGCTGCGTTGCATTACTCAACCGGCACAATAATGAAGGGATTTTAAATCGAATCATTACCTGTGATGAAAAGTGGATCCTGTACGATAATCGGAAGCGCTCATCGCAATGGCTGAACCCTGCCGAACCAGCCAAACCATGCCCCAAGCGAAAATTGACTCCAAAAAAGTTACTTGTGAGCATTTGGTGGACTAGTGCTGGTGTCGTTCACTACAGCTTTCTTAAATATGGCCAGACGATTACGGCAGATGTCTATTGTCAGCAACTGCAAACCATGATGGAAAAGCTAGCTGCTACACAACCGAGGCGGGTTAATCGCTCTAGGCCACTGCTGCTTCATGATAACGCTAGACCACACACTGCACAACAGACGGCTACCAAATTAGAGGAGCTTCAATTGGAATGTCTAAGACATCCACCGTACTCTCCGGACCTTGCCCCAACAGCTTACCATTTTTTTAGAAATTTGGATAACTTCTTGCAAAGGAAAAAATTCAACTCCCATGGGGCAGTCCAAACCGCCTTCAAAGATTTTATTGATTCCCGTCCGAACGGTTTTTTTAGTAAAGGGATCGATGAACTACCTATGAGATGGCAAAAGTGCATAGATAGCAATGGTACATACTTTGATTAAATAAATATATTATAATAAAAAAAAATCGGCTTTATATTCCTCCCATACTAAACCCCAATTTCATATGTAAGGACCTAATATTATACTATAGATTATTTTTCTTTATCTGACATAAATTTGTATATTAAATCCCGTATAAGAAACCCGAAGTTTTTTAGAATAAGTCAGCATCCTAATAATGATGGTAATTTTTCTCCCATCGCAGGAATGTGTTATACATAGATCCAAACATTGATGCTAATATTTTTGCAGATACCCTATTGTCAGTAAAAAAGTCACTCCTACATAACATCCGTTTTCTTGACGAACACCTGAACCCATAGAACACATAAAATCAATTGTTTATTTACGCATCGTACATGATCAGACTACATTGATACACTAACTTGGTATATATGAATATTTAAGTTGCTAGAGCAAGCCAAAGACCCTTATAAGTGGGCTGAGTTTTAAAAAAGGAAATGTATTGTTTTTTTATTGCAAAGGGGGGTAATGTGTTTATCAGCCTATATATGTATGTATGTTTGTTCCCTTGTGGCGCTCTAGAGACTAGAGACGCGGACTGATTTTGGTGATTCTTACATCAATTGATTTGTCTTAATCTTGCAAATGTCACTAAAGAGTTAAAAATGTGACAGTAATCAAAATTCCAAGGCGACAACCAGACACCATATTGTGAAAAATAAAAAAAAGTGAAAATTGACGAACTATATTAAATCAGATATCATTGAATAGGTAGGTATTTGAAAAACATTTTTAGGTTTCTCCTACTATTTTTCATTTCGAATGACCATTAAGGATCTATAACGATTTAAGGGTGGTTATCAACCATTCTGACTATATTTCAATACTTATAATAAATCTGTAATAAAGTTCTTATTAAATCGCATAATAGGTCTTATCAACGTGAAAAATACAATTCAATATAATTCTTAAAATCAAATGACAAACCCAAATTTTACTGTTTTGAAAAATAATTTTAACGACTGTTTAGCTAAAGCGTTACTCAATATAGTAAGAAATAACCTAATTAGGAATAAATAAATAATTTAAAAAATCGCCGTATTAAAACTAAAAAGTGTAAAAAAAGAATAGTAAATTTAAAAAATAAAATACCTCGGCTGCGTAAAAAATGAAATTTAAATAAAAACTGAAAAGAAAGAAACTAGTCCAGTAGTTCTAAATTTTGTTAAGTAATTAATTAAGTAATTGAATAACTACACCACTGAAATATTTTCATAATGGATACACACATAAAACAAATAAGAAATTCTAATGCGGAACATAGCGACTTTCACATTCGGAACCATTAAAAATTTAGACCGGCACAAATCTTCCCAATAATGGGACCCCACTGTTAAAGACGCCATGTTCGCATTAGAATTTATTATTTGTTTTATGTATGTATCGATTATGAAACTATTTCAATGGTGTAGTCATTCAATATTACGTAACCGAATTCTACACTACTGGACTTGTTTCATTCTTTTCGGTTTTTATTTAAATTTCAATTTTTACACAGTCGGCTTTTTTGATTTTTTAAATTTACTATTTTTATTTTGTATTTTGTACCCAGTATTCTGCAGGGGTATTCAGTGAAAATATAAATGTATGACATTTGCGTAAACACATATTTTTAAAAAATCGTATACAAACATAAGTATAGATCCTCACATTCCTATCATAATTATTATCATATTGTTCAGATTTTAATGTCTTAATATTCTGTGTCATAAATGTTTTATTTCGATGTTTTTTTTCAAAATGTACTCATTGCACGCTCCTGGTAGTATACCTACTACCTTATATATGTTAGTGTCTCTTTAAAAGTAAAGTGAAAATAACACATAAAATAAATATATAGTAAAAATGCCGGCAAAGTAAGAAAATAGAATATACATTAGTCTGATCAAAAACTCTCAAACGGTGAGTTTGGAATTCCCGGATCAACGCAATTTGAAAATAGTTTTTCAAATTACAACATCATTTCCATCTTGATTTATGTAAAATATTCATTCAGCTGTCATAAAATAAGACGAGTTTTATTTGTTAGATATTAAATCTATTAGGGGAGAAAATATATTGTATATCTGTGCAAGAATTCTAAATACGCGGAGAAAATTTGTGAGGGCTTGATTTGTAACGGCTTTTTTCTTTCTTGCAAGCGTCATTCTTCTCGGCGTTTTTCAGTTGAATATACGAGAATATTAAACTCATATATTCAGGAACCCAAATACAGGTAAAACAGCAAGTATTACATGAGAACAAAATATTAAAGATGACTCATAGAGATGAAACTATTTTTTATGTGGGAGAGTAGGTACGGAAGTCTTTTTTGGGTGTTCCTAAGGTCCTTTAGTATGGCTGGCTTAAGTGATCACTTTACATAGTGTTACACTCACCATATCCACCCGTGATAGACAACCACATCTATCAAATTTTTTAAAGTTGTATTTGTGTTTAACTTGCACACCTTGTTTCGTATGTGGGTTGTATTTTTACTACCTTCAGTCGAAAACTTTGTCATTTCCATAAACCAGTACAGATGTCGCCATTAATAATGAGAATATATAAATATACATATTTTGATTGGAGTTTTAAAAGCAATATTTTTTATACCTACATGTAGGTGTATGACATTTTTCCGAATTAGTAGACTAATTCGACTAGAATACGCCTGAAAATTATTTCAATTTCTATCTCCTTTTTAGATCCTTTATATACATATATTCTTAATATTTTGAGTATGTTTTTCAAAAACACAATACTGGATCTTACCCCCAGGGGAACACCATTAATCAAGATATATTATACACGTCTCACAGAGACGAAACTATTTTTTATACGGGAAAGTAGGTTAAATATACCTATATAGAATATTGCTTTAAAAAGTGGAATCAAAATATAGATATCTCATTATCAACGGCGACATCTGTATTGGTTTATGGGAATGACAAAGTTTTCGACTGAAGGGGCGGTAGTAAAGATACAACCCACATAAGAAACAAAATGTGCTAATTAAACATACATACAACTTCCAAAATTTTATAGATGTGTTAGTCTATCATGGGTGGAATTGGAGAACATTACAATATAAAGTATCACTTAATCCAGCCGTATGATAGGTCGTAAGGCTTTTGAACACTCAAAAAAATACTTTCATACCTACTTTCCCATTTAAAAAATAGTTTCCTCTCTGGGAGACACATGAATATAATATATTTTGATAAATTTTGTCCTCCTGAAGATAAAATCCAGAATTGTGTTTTTAAATATTTGAACATACTAAAAATATTCCGAATGAAAGAATTTTTTTTATGTGCACGAGTAGAATGTAATAAAGCGATATATCGTGCTAAAGAAGAATTGGAAAACCATCAAGCAATTCTGCCAGGATCAGGTAGTGTACTTTAAAAGGACAGATGAGATATATCACACAGCAAATCTCAGCGCGTGTGTGAAATAGTGCAAAAAAGCAGAAAGACAACAAATGAAAATTCTATATCAGGATGAGGTGGGTATGTCAGACTGTCGACCCGCTGGTGCAAGAATGCGGCGCGGTGTAGTGTGGTCGTGAGCAGCTTCCCGCGGGAGGTTCTGCGCTTTAGACTTTACACACGACTGTCGCTGGAGAAGGATTGCGAAGGGAATTAATCCAGAAGAACCACAGCTGATAGATGAAGGATGTGAAGTACATTGTACAAGGTGTGGCTGCCTGCCTTAACTATGAATTGACCGATGAAACGAAACCTTGCAGAAACCTGTCCCGAATTTTTTCTATAAGGTTTTAATGATTGTATTTCATAACGTTAACTATGTCATCCCTGCACGGGTTTAATTTTATTTTTTTTATTTTATCATTCCAATTTCGAGAGTGTCGGAATCTTTCATCGACAGGTGAAGTACTAAAATTATTTTGGCGTATTCTAGTAGATATGTCATAATTCGAAAGAATGTCATGTATACGTTAAAAGGAATATTGCTATAAAAACTCCACTTTAAAAAATAAAACTTTAGAGGCACCTATCATTACTAGTTACGAAAGCTGTGTAAACGAACTTGTTAATGAGAAAAAAATCAAGATAGATATCTCTAGCAGAGACCATAGTAATATACAAAAGGTTTTGATTCGAACATATATATATATAGAACTTTTAAAATTTTATAGTGTGTGGATGTTCTTACGATGGAATTGGTGAACGTTACATCGTGTAGAGTGATCACTTAAGCCAGCTCGTACAGGTTGTAAGCACTGACCTATCGTATAAGAGACTTCCATCCATTTTTCTCATATATAAATAATCTTTGCCTCTATGAGACTTCTATAATTTATCCTTAACCAATTAATCATCCCTCTGGGGACAAAATTCGGTAACTCTCATATAAAAATATTGTTTAGAAGTACTAAACTAATTTGATCGATTCAACTGATTTTGCATTTATTGAAAAAGTTATCGAACTTGTACTTTGTTTGAAGTTGAAACTTCACCTGTCAGCTAGAGATTCTCATACTGAAAATAAAAAAAATATATAATTTAACTCATCGTTTATGTTTTCCATCCGTTTTATTGATCATCATGAATAATTTCTACAATGTTAACGTCAAATCATCAATAATATACGTTTTTCAGTACAGTAAAATCAATTCAAATTTTATATAATTTCGGAGGGCTTTACAGCCCGCCCCTGACCAGCTCAGTGCTCAGCAGCCGGACCTCCAGTCCGCCGCTGCGTGATCCGGTATTTAAACTGGGCTTGTTGCATATCAAACACTAAAATGTCCCACACCTGTCAGTCCTGGTCTGATCATGACTCCGCGACCCGTTTGTGCTCTAAAAATAAATAACGTATCACGAATCAATTCCGAGACTGAACTTATCACATACTCGAGCGACCATCTTGCCGGGCAATTATTGCCACTCGGCGTTTCTGCCAACGAGCTGTTTCCGCTTCCTTGACGGACGGCGTAGTTTGCGTCGTTTATGGCTAAATTAATGAAATAAAATCGGTGTGTGTATTTTTTTTACGCGCGTTAGAGGTTACACTTCTTGGGCATACATAAAAAACTGCGTGCTGCGTTTCTTGCATTGCGAACACAACTGGACAGAATGCGCATGCGCAGCTATGTTCCGATTCGAGGTATACGATCCAAGCTAGAATTCACATCAATGATAGTTCTTCTTCAACGACAAAAAATCTAAAATGCACATTAGAAACAGAACCCACGTACCGAATTGCATTCTGCATGAATAAAAACAAATGTTTACTCACTTTCCTGTTTTATCGATTTTCGACCTAAAACGGTTTCGAAACTACACAACTTTGACAGCTGCATTGAATATCGAATGAATTATGTGTTTTTTGTTTTGAAAACGAATATTTGACGATTACGTCATTTTTGCAGTAAATAATTTCTCTAATATCAGTTTTAATCGATCTTGGCAAGGTGGCGAATAAAAACTTTCTTAAAAAACGATTAAAACATTCGCGAATTCGCATGTAAAGAGATTCTAACAGCTGGCATGAATTCAATACGGCGTCGTTATTTCTGGTTTCGCATTTCCGCTACATGCTGCGTGCGCAACTTCCGTTATAATAAAATTACCCCGAACGCGCCAAACTTCAAAAATAAAACGCGCTATACATGATCAAACACTTATATTGTATCGCGCCACGCCTGAATGTTTGTTTTATCCTAATTGGTATTTTCTTCTTTGCTGTGTTTTTGTCAATAATGCCACCACTGTCAAAATTATCCGACGTCATCTTTAGCATCGCCAGCACTCTTAGTATGAGCCATCGGTGGCAGACTTTACAAGGTCCGTCATTTTATTGCCTGTTACAAACCAAAAGATTTTGCGCACTGTCCAACCTCACGAATACTGACAGCAATACTAAGGAACACTCTGGAATCGTCTAAGGTCTCTCTAATCTCTGGAACTTCCACAAGTCTTTCGAAACGTCTAGGCAGTTATCGTAAAATCTCGCATTACTCATCTACGCTAGCTACGTGTCCTGCCCTCTGCAAACTCCATTCATGGAATACATGTATTTTAAAATACTAAATTTCTTGCTTCTGCGGTACGAGATGAGATCCTCACCTTCATCACAAACACTTTGTTTTCACCACATTTTTATTGAAAATATCAAAATGTTTCAGAGCCCATTGCTCCTCGCCAGGATACAATTGTATACTAACAAAATTAAATTTAAAAATCGAAGTATAGACAAATGTCATTCAACCAGCTTTTTATACTAATAATAAATATAAATAAATATAACTTTATTCCAGAATGTGGGGAGGTTCGTGCAATCCCACACATTCCATATAAAGAAGATACGCATATTAAAAATATTATATAAAACAGAAGAGAAATAGGAAAATCATATAAAATGGAAGAGAAGTATTACAAGTATTAAATATATGGTAAAATATCGGCTTTAGCGAGCGATGGCAAGTCAATTAAGCGGGGCCAGTATCTTTCTCCAGTGTGCATCGATGCTGGATGCTGGAGTAAGGCGGGCTTCCAGGATAAGGATATTTCCGGAGCTGTATATCCTTTCCTTCATCCCTGCCACCCTGGATCTTATGAGGGCTGCAAAATTGGGAACACGCCCCTCAGTGAACATACCGGAAGCGCTGCAATATCTGAGAAGGCCAAACATCATACGGAAGGCGTTGTTATATTGTATGCGAAGTCTTTCTATGCTGCTCTTTTTATAATTTGTCCAGAGTTCACATGTATATAACGTTGCACAGAAGGCAAGGAAGAGCGTTCTTTTTACAGCGGTACTACAAAGACGAAACCTTCTACACAGCATATTCGTTTTCACACTGAGAGCTCGTCTTTGCCTGTCAATATCGTCCTCGTCCATTAGATTATTTGTAATTATGTGTCCTAGGTATTTTGTTCTTTCGGTCACCTTCAGGACCACACCGTTCAGAATAACTGGAGGAATACTTGTTGGGCCCTGACCATACTTTATAACCAACAGTGCTGTTTTATTAGGGTTATAGAGCATGTTTGTTTCTTCAGCAAACATTTCACAGATCTTTAGGAGAACACGTAGTCCTCTTATAGACGGTGCCATCAGTACCATATCGTCAGCATAACTGATGTTGTTAAGACACTGTCCTCCGATGTGACAGCCTACCCCCGCGTTGTTTAGCCTTTGAATGAGTTCGTCCATATAAAGGTTCAACAGTATTGGGGACATGCACCCTCCCTGTCTGACGCCGCTCGTCATGTGAACAGGTTCGGAAAGACTGTCTCTCCACCTTATTTGGTTTTCCTGTTGTCTGTGCCACGAGTCGAGGATACGTATTACCTCCGATGGTATGCCTCTTTCCCTGAGTTTTGCCCAAAGTAAAGGGTGAGAAACTCTGTCGAAAGCCTTGCTCAAGTCTAGGAAACATGCGTATGAAGTAGTCTTTTTGTTTCTGTAGTACTCCAGTGTCCGTTTCACAGTAAATATTGCAGCGTCGGTAGAGGTCTGTTTTTTGAAACCCATCTGGTTGTCGTTAGTTTCCATGCTGGATTCGACTTGATCTAGCAGCATGCGCTCGAATAATCTCGCGATGGTTGTGGCAATCGAGATTGGTCTGTAGCTCTCGTGGGAGGTTGAGTCCGATAATTTGGATTTAAGAATGGGTGTAATTATGGTCCTCGTCATATTACTCGGTAATTGCCCATTCTTTATAATGTCAGTAAACAACCTCGCCAGGAGCTGTAAGATTGGTCCTCTCGCGTGTTTGACGTGTTCAATGCTTAGTCCGTCGTGGCTTGCCGATTTACCAGCTTTCATATGTCTCAGGGCGGTATTGACCATGTTCACAGTAATTGAAAGTCCATTACCTTCAGTTGTTGTTGGATTAATTGGCGGTCCACTCGAGGAGATCGGAGAGGTCGGAGTTAGGGTGGTAAAATGGTCTGCGAAAATGTTTGCGATTGCTTTGGGATTCGTTTCTCCATTTATGTTACTTGGAATTTTACACCGCATATTGCAATTTTTATTCGATTTATTCCAAAACTGTCTGAAGTCACGATTGTCTAGGTCCCTAGCTATTTTATCCATCTGTATTTGCTCTGCTTCCTTCTGACATTTTTTCAGGGCCAGTTTAAACGCTGCACGCTTTAATTTTCTTTCCTCTGCGATGGGGCCTACGAGTGGTCTGCCATTTTCGATCCAAATCAACATCGCGTATCTGGATTCCGCATATTTTTGTGCAACAAAATCATTCCATCCGCATATTTGTTTATATCGTTTCGAGCTATGTTTACGATTGTCAAATGTTGAGATCGCGGCATTTCGAAGTGCGTCTACTATTCGTGTGTAGAGCGCGTCAGTATTCGCACTTGCAGGGTTGTCGCTTCTCTCATTCCATATAGCCTCTTCTTGAATCATTTGTAGTAATACTTGTGAAGCAGTGTTATACCTTTTGATATCGCATGCACCTTTTGGTTTCCATATTGCTCGGTCAGTTTTCTTGCTTGTAAGTACTTCGGTTGTTGGTATTCCGTCCGTCTGTAGGATCAATTCGAGAGGCCGATGATCTGTCCAGTCTACGTCGTAGTGTATTTTCATATCTAATATCTGCTTGAATAAATTTTTTGTCACTAGACAATGGTCTAACCATCTGGTTGTATGATGCGCGTCGCTGATATACGTATAAGAGTCTTCTGGTAATATTTCGGTATCGGCACATATATACTCGTACTCTTGACAAAAAGATTTCAGTTCTGTTCCGAAGAGAGAGTCGGGATTTGCGTTGAAATCTCCGATAATGATGGAGTTGGTGTAATCCTTTTCGTCGACAATTGCTTGCAAGGTGGCGAGACAGTTGTAATAATAGTAATAATAGTAATAACAGTAATAATAAATTTAAAAGATACATATTAAATAATAATAATAATACGTGTAGAAATTTTAAAGTTAGAGTTAAGGACCACTTAAGGTGTTTAAATAGCAATAATTAATCTGAATTTTCTAACCACCTTTTAGCTATTGATCATTCTTTTGATATTAATAAGGGTTTACAAATTTTACATACAAATTATACAGAATCACAGTTTGATTAATTAGAAATTTTGGAAATAAGAAAAAGTGTTAATAGTAAATTGAATATTATAAATTACCTGGTTCTTTTTAGAAATAGTTATCTTTTAAATTTATTTTCATGTTAAGTAGGTACTTTTTTAGTATTCATTTTCCATATATAACTTTTTAATATTTTGATTGTCTATACTTCGACTTTAAAATTTAATTTTGTTAGTAAGTATAGGTACAATTGTATCCTGACGAAAAGGCCATGGGCTTTGAAACATGTTGATATGTTCAATAGAAAAATGGTGAAAACAAAGTTTATTTCTATTCATTATATTAATAATTTCACCACAAAATTATTTTGCTGTGTTTAAAGAAGAAACTGTATACTTAGCTCACCAGACGGTGAGACTATAATTACACGCGAAAGAATTCAAGAATTAGCCTCCTAGTATGCAGTGAATTCTTAAACCGCATACTTCGCGAGCGGTTGTGGAATCCTCAAAGAAATTCCGCAGCCGTCATGTTGACAAATTGACATTTTGTTCGACAATTGCATTCCTTCACGATTTCATTCCGAGGATTCGAATCCGTGCACCAGCTGGTACATCGGCTGGTAATGTCGGTAGGTCCGGATAATTTGACAGATCGCGAGGTTTCGCGTGAGCTCTTCAAAATGTCCTCATTTAGTCAGTAACTGATACGTGGTTGATTTCGTCGTCAATAATGATTAAAGATAAAGATTTCGTCGTCAACATCTTCGGCTCAGTCGAGAGATAAAAACAGTGTCAACAGAATGACACATGTCAGATTTTCACGGTCGCTATAGCTTTTATTACCTTGCTTTAGGGCCGGTTGTTTCAAGTTGGATTAAACCGCTTACTTTGATCGAACTTGAAACAACCGGGCCTTAGACAAATGAAGGGAGTGATTCTTAGAGAACTGAAGAAGTATTATTTCAATCACACCCTTAAGACCAGGATATAACATTTTATTTGTTAATTAATGGAACAAGAAATACATCAGCAAGAAGTAGAATCTACTTCTAGCCATCTAGCCAAATACTCGTCTCCGGAACCCTAACACATTCCAGCCAAATCGCCATAGAAACAACATCGGTCAAAATATCCAAATTTCTAGGATTTGCGGTTTATATAACCAGTTGTGTCGTCGGGACGTGGATGGGGTGGATGTGTTTAGCAGCTCTTTAAACGATTTTAAGAAAAAATTCCGTACACCAATACACACCTTCCTTTAGCCGCTCCTAGTGTAGTACAAAATTTCTGGCTTCTACATATTGACCGCAACTTTGTTTTGTATGCACCTGCCGTATGACATTATTTCAACGTTCAACATTATTTTATTCTCTGTTTTGAGAGTTTTTTAAATTATTTCTATTTTTATAATACGCATTTCTTTTTAATATAAGTGCACGCTGCAAACACTTTTAATAAGAGTGCTGGAATAATCATTTTTCTTGTATTATATTGTCAAGTGATCATATGTATGGGAGACAAATGAAAACGAAATGAAAATTAATTGGCGTTTATTAATCAGTGATTAATTAATTATCAAATGGACAAAGTCACTTAACACGAATTAATCTTAATGCTATTTTTTAAATTACACTATTTTGCAACATATCACTCGTATATGAGCACTTTATTATCGCTGGGAACCCTTTGTTTGTCTCTCGTAGAATATTGAATTTTCGCACATAGAAGTCACACTTATTTATTTCGTCACTATCGGTAAGTACTCGCCCGACTATTTCGCTGGTATTTATCGCTCCTAAATTCCCGACTGCGCACACCTGGCCGTCGCCTCGCGGCTAACTTCGCACCAAACGAAACGTCAAAAACAGAACTCTCTTCGCCGCGGCGTAGTTCCGCTATATATCCCTGCAAACGCTTTTTTTTAACTTCTTAAATTTTTCTAGTATTTAAGAAGAGGTTCTCATCGATTAAGAATGTTCTTAGGTTTTCACGGCCACTCAGAATCTTCAAGTTTGTGTTTACTGGGGTATTATGCCGTGTTGTTACGACCTTTCGGGCCTAAATTCGACGTTTCGGATCCCATTGCAGGGTCCATCATCAGGGCTGATGTGTTGTCTTGAATGTTGGTGTTGTGGTTAATATCGGCTTGCAATACCGTGCCGAAGTCATGATGTGTTTGTATTGTGTTGTATGTATGATTCATCTGTTGTCTGATCACTATCTCTGCGGAGTCTGCGACGAGAATGACTTTGAAGCGCCGGATACCAAGATGTTTTTAATTTGAGACCATCATCTCTATTAATGTTTATCGGATGCTTGTAGATTTCTAGTGCTTCCTTGATAAGACGCGCATGGTGACTCTTAGGCTTTCCAAGGATTTTCGGTTCGAATGCAAAATGATGGCCGGTATCCAGAAAATGCTCAGCCAGTGCTGATTTTTCTGGATGACCGAGTTTGCATGCCCGTTTGTGCTCGTTGACCCTTTTGGAAATGGTACGCGCCGTTTGCCCCACGTATACTTTATCGCAGTCTTGACAATCGAGTCTATACACACCGTCTGTTTCTAAGCGATCTCGATCCTTCGCTGATCTCAACTGTTCTCATCGATTGTAGATAATTGTATAATAAAAGTACTCTTGCAAAAATTAGATAAACATAGCAAAGGCTTTAAGAGATATTTCATAAACAAACGTAATTCAAAATTTTGTTTTGGCTCTCCTGAAAACCCCTCATTTTTTAACTTATTAGGTTGTTCCTTTCACCCACAGATTTATACATTTGTCAACTAGTTTCAGTTAGCCTCAACCTTCTTCAAGACAAGTATAATATAGACTTATCTAAGTACATAGCGAAAGAAAATCAGAGAGGAACAGAATGCCAACTAAGTGGGGGGAGTGAAAGGAGAGGGGTTAAGCGATGAGAGAGGGAACAACTATAATAAAAAATTAGATAAATTTATTGTTTATTCATTATTTGGCTACTATTTTTGATAGTTTTATTAAATTTAAATGCTTCCAGATTGTCGCGAACCTATTGTATTATTAAATGTGTGATCAAAATTAATAAGATCTTCGGCAAATTCCAAAAACCCTTTTACATACTTGACAACTCTTTTAGTTAAATAAATTAAAAGAAAAGATATTATTATTTTATAATTAATACAAAAAAAATCACTAACTTATCTGAAATTCCTGTTTTAGCTATTATTATTAATACATTTTTTAAATTAGCTATTAGCTTTATGGTAATTAAATAATTGCATTGAAAAATAAAGAAATAAAAATGGACGATTATGATGGCCTAGAAGTAGAGCAACAACTTCTTCAAGACTGGTCGCGCTGGTTGAAAGCAAGAGTAGTTTTTTTTGTAGAAAAATACTTGTGTTCTTGCAAAAACATTTATTATATTTATAATGTGATAGATATATCATAGTCTGGTTGAATAGACTCGTTAGAATATGTCATGACATGTCTGATTATTATTTTTTAATTTTAACAATATACTCCTCAGAAGAGCATTTTGCAAGCTTAACATGCTTTTGAATTTTATCATCAGGTACGCTGTTATTATTTCGAGGATTTGTTAAATATTTCACAATCTTCGTAAGATGCATGTCGTCGCGGACTTTTTTATATGCCTTTTTTAGTTCTACAACTTCTATACAGAAAGTGTTCATTTATCTCTTACGATTAAGGCAGCGTTCGTAAGAAATGCATTCGTCTCGACCATTTTTTCGTAGACTTAAGTTGTAAAAATGGTAACCACGAAAAGACTTTTTATTTTAGTGAGAAAATATAACGTGTAACCATCAGTCTGTTCTAAATATTTATGAAAGAATTTTTGAAATCGGATGAGTAGTTTCGGAGATTATCTCTTGCATCCAAAGTTACAAACTCAAAAACTCACAAACTTTACTTCTTTATATATTAGGATAGAAGTATAGTTATAAGTTCTGAACGGCGCGAGATGGTGAAAAAATAACAGCCTTTTAACCACCCAATACACAATGTAACAAGATAGAAGAATCGGATTAAGAAGTACACGTAATCGAGGATTTTACAGCTCTCTCCTTTTACACTAAAATTGGAAGATACTAGAAGGTTCTGGGATGACCCATACGAATCTCGAAGCGATTGGCTGTTCTCATAAGTCATCGAAACATCTAGAAAGCGATGTCACGTGTATAAAGACGGCACGCGCACGGCGGAGCCAGTTTATGTGTGACGTTTAACCTACGCGTCATTACCAGCGATAAACCGTAGCAAAAAATAGTGTGGCCATCGCGTTGTTAAACCGAGTGACAGATATCGGACAAGTACCTACCGACTAGCGAGAAGTTTTTCTAGTCAGAACGTCAGCGATTTAAATAACGTGCAGAATATTCGAGAAAGTGATCGATGCAATAGAAACAGTGTAATAAAAAATGTTCTTCGGACGAGTGACAAGATAGCTCGTAGCCCAGTGGATAGGACACTGGCATCTCACACTGAGGGTTCCGAGTTCGATTCCAGGTGAGGTCACAATTAATATATATGTGATTTACTCAAACCTGGGTGTTTTGGTATGTATTTCGCTTCTATAATTGGGCCTCATGGCCTGTTGAAGCGTTAAAAAATAATAATTAGTTCGAATTAAGAAATTGGATAATTTTGTAGGAAATATTCTATATATGCTCCTCCTATATATATAGGAGAACTTATATAGAATATTTATCCAGTGTATCCAGTGACTTTTTGGTGAATAAATTAAAATTTAAACTTTTTAGCGTTTCATTGTCCTTGTTTCATAATCATTCAGTGAAGCCTTAACGTGGAAAGTTTATGGAAAATGGGAAACAAAGCCGAAGAAACCAACTTTAAAGATGCGTTTACACTGATGAGACTTGCTTCTATACTTGTCTTGAAAGCAAGCTGCGATTCGTAATATGTTGTACGCAGAGAAAACACAATTGAAACATAGCTCAATGTCTCATTTATGTACACGCACTATGATGATAAAATAAATCTTTATACCGTGCACGCAAGTCGAGCAAGATTTGACACAGTGCTTAGAACCATGCATACTTTCGATAATCATTCCGAAAAGTAAGTCAATTAGAAGATATTAATATTTAATTCCGTTTTAATTGTTGCTGAGTAAAATCAATTTCACCCAACTGACATACCGAACATCAATGGTCAATGGACTGACATTGATGACTGGAAGTACGTAAATCGAGGATCGTCTCCAAATAATCTTATAGGAGTGAAATTGCCAGAAGTTGAAAACCTAATAAAAATCTCATCCGTGACCTAAAATATGTATGATGTGCTATGACAAAATAGACGCGACTTATTTATGTCTACGCAAGGTTTCTATGAAGAATGTCGAAACATCTGTCGAATGTTATCTATCTTCTATCTATATCATCTTCTATCTACATCATCTAATAATTTCTAAAACGTTTTAAGACGTGTCGAAACCGATAGCGAATTTAAAAAAAAAAAATGTAACAAACGGTACAAACGTAAATTAATTGACTAAACAAAATGCCATCACTTCAAAATTTTCGTAGTTTTCAATTTTATGAGACAGTGTTCAAGACAATACAAATTAATCAGAATATGCCCGATAGTTTATTTCATATCGTTAAAATCAAGCTGTGCGATGATTTGTTCACATTGAAAGTAAAAATGATATACATTTTCTTCAGCAGAAAAATGCCTGAGAAAGTTGCACACGAAATGTTGCGTAATATTTGCCGCATGGATGGCGCAAAATCATTTGTTTTTGGATAATTAAGTCTCATATAACAAATCATTAATCACTTTTAAAAATACCCCGGCGTTCACTTTCATTTCAGCAAGAGCGTTGCAATTTTCGTGGTATTTTTAGACGGCCGTTATTAAGTTAACATTTCTCATGTTTCGCCGGTGGTAATCGTGCCCATTACGGGCCCGGATGATGAATAGTCGCTTTGATGATGGATAAAGAAGATCACTAATGATAGCGCAGAGTCACGACCCTTGTTAAATAGACAATCTGTTGTACTTTGATGTGGTTTTTGCTAAGAATCCATCTTCGTAACATGTAAAGCCGTGAGCATTCATAATTGTTATTTCAACTGTTTTGCGTCGATTCGGTGTGACTCCAATTATATGCAAATATAAAAACATGCAAACCAAATGCCCAAGAAAATAGAATGTAAACACATTTCAAGATAATGTAGAAACAGAAGGAATTACACATAATCGAGGAGTTCCCAGCACTCTGGACATTTTATAGTAAATTGGAAATTACCTACCAGAAGGGTCTAAGATGAACAGTGGAAATGCCGACTAGAATCACGAAACGTCCGGAAACCCGAATTGTTTATAAGCGGGATCACGCCATCGAGATGTAGTTTTATTGTAACTGTTCGACGATCCCGTAAAAACAATACTAGAGAAAGCGACTTTATAGTGCGAATTATAAGCGACCAGCGAAAATCATTACGAGAGTACCTATCGGGCGCTCGAATAGGTGAGTAATTGCGATCATACACGTTCAAATACTCTGATACGGCTAGTGCAAAGTGTTCTACAGACGATTAGTGTTAATTAGTGTAAATTAAATAACTATGCTCCAATTAAATTTGTGTCCAGTGACTTTGGTCATAAATTAAAACTTTATTTAATTTTTTGTCTTTCATTTGTCTCCTAAAACGTTCTTAATCAAAAGTCCTAAAATGTCTGAAAGATCTTCAATAAAAATAATTATAAAATGTATAATTTGCACTTTTTTTAATTTTTAATGATCACATTTAATCAATTTCTCACTTTACGTATAAATATCTTTACGCATAAATAAGGTGTTAAACTTAAGGAATATACAACTAACTGTGCCCGCGCGGCTTCGCACGCGTAGATTTTTAGTACACTGTTTGGATCGTCATAGAACTTTTGCGAACCTTTTAGAACATTATCCTTCCAGAACTTTCAAGAAATTTATTGAATGTACAGGAACCTTCTAGACACACCGACACATTCCGCCACTCAATTTAGAACCTTATAAAACTTTCGGGAATTTTCTAGAACTTCCTCCTTCCAGAACTTTCTAGAGCAGGTTTTTCCGGAAGTTTCTAGATTCACCGACACAGTCGGCGCGCCTATTTTGAAACAATCTGAAGCATTTGCTGCCTTCCCATAACAAAACAATGTGCTAGAAAGCCCATTTTCGTCACCCACTCCCACCCACGCACAGCCACCCCCACCAAACTCGCATATTTTCGATGCGACACCAAGGGCTATCCACCACCATAAACACCGGTAGGTGGTTGTGGCTGGTTGTGGAAAAAAGTTGGCGGGTAGGGAAACACGGGTTTCTTTTAGTATAATCAATATGTATCTATATTGTATACACAATTATATATATATATTATATATATATATATATAATATATATATATATATATATATATATAATTAATAGATTAATAAAATAATTTCTTAGTAAATAAGTTGCGCTTTATTACAAGAAAACTTACTTTTACCCAAGAGACTCAGTTTGGAACAAAATTATTAAATATATCCATTGTGAAAAATGCATATTTTTAAGTGTTCAGTGGAGGTTTTAAGTATGCAAGAATAAAAACTTTTATTATAAATGTATCTTTGACATAGACGAGGGATTCTTTCGCTATGACCCATTCCCATTTCCTAAGTTCAGTTAATTTACAGAGTTATAACGAACAGACGGGCGGCGTTCTATCCACTCGACCTATTGGGTGCACTTCCTCAGGGGCGGGGGCGAGTATACATGGACGAGTGGTCCTCGGTGTCAAGCTACTACTTGTAAATGGTTTCTGCTTTTATATCTACTTTAATTTAGCTTGTAAATACTCCTCCCATAAGCTCGAGCTTTGGTTCATATTATGGGGAGTATAATGTCTGTAAAAATGTTATAACCTAGAATCAATTTATTATAAAAAACATGCATCTACTGTATAAATACATATAATAAATAAATAAAATATTTTTTATACTCTGTGTGTGACGTATATTCGACGGATCGACGGATATGCAAACTGAATCGACCGCGGAATATAAAGATGTGACGGCTAAATTCGATTGCGGATTTGACGCGACGTCAAAGACGCGACGGAAGATACGCCTGGTGTGACGCCGGCCTAAAATGACAAAAACCTTACAAAAAAATACATTTTTCAAAGCTCTGCAAGGTTTAAATCATTTTATTTGACTTGTATCAAAGCGAATCTATTTTTAACATTCGATATAAATTACATTTACGATAGTCCAACGTTTTACGAAAAACCAGCCTGAAATATTGAAAAAATAATGTAAAATTTGATGATACTTATTAAAAATTTAATTTTGCCACTAGCCACAAGACACCTGTGTAAACTGTAAATGGAAATGAATTATTGGAAATCGGTTATATCTGATTTGTTTTCATATTGCGTTACACGGATCAAACTGCAATTGTCTTACAAGTGTAATATTTCAGATTTCGCTAAGCCTAGACAGTCCTCCTTCGTCTCGTTGTCGAGCTAATTGATCACACAGCCGGCTCGTTACTCGCTCGGGATGCGAGCGGCCGCGCTGCTGGCTAGCTGATTAATATGGACCACCTAACTTTTAGCGTGGACTATAAATAAGCCGCACTTAATAAGCTATTATTCCGCCGTATTATTGCGAGACTTTTACCCGTTTTAATGGTGCATTTTCTCTTTTACAGCGGTGACCGTGCGGTACCTGACCAAGAGGTACATCGGCGAGTACTGCTCTACCGGAGGTAAGTCAGCTTACGTCATCACACGTGGTAACACTACCAACAACTTCTTGTTAAAGTGCCATCTTCTATCATATTGGCGATGACGACTTCACCGCCGCGCGGAACAATTCTGTCAAGTTACCTCCTACGCTTGTTTTTCCACATATTTTTTCCTGAATGATAAGTTGGTTTAGTCTTTAATATATATATATGCAAGAAACGGTGCAATTTTTGTAATTATTACTCATTCCTGATCAGCTGTCACCCATGTATTTTTCAATACTCGTTCATGTATTCCACACACATATAGTATTCTTCCTTTGCATACAATGTATTTATGTATTTTGTTGTATCTTCTATATTTTGTCTTATTTTGCTTTATTTATATTCAGTTTCTGTTGCTTTTTACACTCAGTCTTTCTAACGGATGGGGATGTTCTTTATATCAATCTGGACAGTTTGATGGTCATTCATTCACTTTCACTATAAACGCATATTTCGGCGTTTTTTTACGAAAATTTTATTATTCATTTATATCAGAATGCATATTCGAGACTGAAATTTTTTAGGGCAATAACTTAGATAGAACCTTTTTTCTTATATAATAGTAATAAACTGAATATTATTCACAATAATTAAGAAAATATAAGCATTAATCGACAGGTCGCCGCCAAAAAAATCGTTTTTAGTGTCCTAGGCGGCGCAAAGTTTTAATGAATATTTATATGTACACATAAAATGTTTTTTATACGTATAAAGTACACTTTATTATCTAGAATTCGTAGTAAAGAAATTAAGAAATATTCAATATTAATATAGTTGTAATGTTTTAAATTTGCAAGAAATTTTTTCGTCTTTTCTTGATTTTAAAACGCTTTATATTTATATAAAGAGATGATTTTAAATAGTATATTCTATTTATTCCCGTATTTTGAGACTTTACTCACAAAATAAAAGTTAGTTTTTTTAATAAAAACACCTTAAATCTTATTTAAAAATAAAAATTCCAAAGTATAGGATGTGCCAATAAATGACGTAATTATAAAACAGAATGCCATCGGCAGCGTCTAGAGTATACATTCTGATATAAATTAATAATAAAAATTCACATTTTCGTAAAGAAATTGCCGCAATATGCAATTGCAGTGAATGCGCCTCCATTATACATTAAGTGACACATTAAAATTGACATCGTTATAAATAATAACAATATCAATTTTAAATGAAATCTCAAATTCTCTGTGAAGTTGCGCGATAATTAAAACAAATCAGAGAAATAAATTATTGATAGAAAAAATCTATCTATCAACAACATATTATCGCCAATGATCAGGACTCAAATCAAAAATTTATATTGCTCCACCAATTACACCGTCATGTCAGCAAACTTGTTTCAATCTGTACGTAAGGTTTGATCCTTGACCGGATGTAGTCTGAGTCGCTAATAAAAGGAGGTGCTTTTCCATTATCACGACGATCCTCTCTGTTCGGGCTGAAGAGAAATATTGTCGTCACACTTTCTCACAAAATGTTTCACAGTTTGATCCTTGAACGGATTCTGAATCTGAAGATGATTCTGAAACTAAATGTTAGAAAATAGAAGGGATATTTATATTTTCTTAATTGTTTCTGAAAAAGTAAATAATATTCAAAGAGCGCTGGGTGGCCTCCTCTAACACAGGGTGTAACTGTGGTGGTCCATAATACTGTACAGGTAGATTTCTGCCTCTATTATGAGATGAAAATGTTCCAAAATCAATGTCCTTATATGGTTATGGATAATAAACGCAAGGTTTCCATAATTTTATTTATCTTGTATTTTTAGCGAATGAATTTTAGATCAGATATTTTTTTTTAAAATGCGATCTTTGAAGTAGCTTATTTCTATGACTATTATTATATCAGGACATGTATATTAGAACAATTTCGAGTCTTATCTTGTTTGTCAAGTGATTAATACATTCGCCCGCACATACAGTGGCCGGGGGTTCCAGCCTCGTTACGGAAGACCATCAACTTCCATTTCCGTACTGCAAGCATTTAGCTTAGCTTGAAAATAGTAGGATTATTGATATGACACGTATTCCGCGAACGTATTTAGTAATAGACGGAGATTAGATGGAAATATGTTGATACCTAAATCTAATACTAGCACAGCCCAACACCATTTCACCTATCAAGGAGTATCATTCTTTAAAGCTCCTCCCAATGAAATGAAGACGGAAAGAAATTATAGAAATTTCAAAACTAAATAAAAAAATCACAATAACGCAATGACAAAAATCTTACCAAAAACAATCACTGTATACATAGGTACTTTTAAATGTTACTACAATACCTTCTTAATTTTAATTTTTATAACTTAATTTAACGTTTCCTTGTCTATATCTTAATCATATCTTAATCATATTTCTTAATCAGATGTCTTACATTTTTGTCTTCTTGTATTGTTTATATCTTATTTACTTAATCTAATGTCTTACACTAATCACAGATCCACAAATTCATTTAACACAAACTATCACCACATTGACATTTTCAACGCAACAATAAGAAACATAAAACAAACAATATCTACACTACCGCACCCAAACTAATTTGTACATTATATCTTCCCTTCTACTCCCGTCCCACATTCCCCTCCATTCGCTATTAATGTATGTTAAATTAAATTTTTAAATTCAGTGGAAAATTTTTAAGATTGTTTTGCTGTTAACTTTTCCCAAAACAAAATAAATAAATAAACACACAAATACACACACTCACACAAACTCACTATTGGACATGTTTTTTCTTATTTTTTATCGATTGTATATATGTGTTTTCTTGTAATTGGCCCAAAACTCTGTACATCAATTATTGTTTTTTTCAAGATTGATTAATTATATGGCTGTAAGAAAACCAATAAATGAAAATAAAATAAATAAATAAATAAATAATGATTACACTAACAATAGATATATACATATATGACAATGCCCCCCACTTTTAAATACGAGAATTAAATTCTCTTTTTAAAGTGGGTAAGCAGTAATATACATGTGTATTAATTATATTATATTGAATACTGCCGCTCTTAACTTTGTACATTTACCAAATAAATTTAATAAAAAAATAAATCAAAAAATCCGTGTACGCAGTTCTCCTATGTGATGTACAGTAGTTTGATCACCGAAAGCTACCAATGCTAGTATTTTTTCATACTTCGGTTATTAAGTGATTTGTTTCAACTAAGAAAATTGCGTTGTTTTTGGTATTTTGAAATCATAGTTATCAAACAGCTTTAGTATTTTTAGAGCAGTCTCATAAAGGCTTCCGACAGCGCTACAAAAAAGTGGGCAGCGTGCATGAAATGGGATTTTCATTTCTCCCATACAAAAAGGGGAAATTGTGCGTAATGAGCGCTCGCAGTGCTGGCAACACTTCGCCGGCGCCTCGCCGTCTCTCCAGGGCGGGGGAACCTTTTTCTGTAATCGACCCCCATCAATAAAACCATTTTATTTAAGCAGAATGCTTAAAACTTGACGGTAATCTTACACAAACTATTGAAACCACCACTGCCCAAATAAAACTATTCTATGAAAAATTAATGCTGTAACTCATAAGAGTGAAACGATTTTGTTTCGACATTATTTATATAATTTATAATACTATAATTTATTTTCATCACTAATCTAAAGTGTAAATTAATTTAATAATTTTAAAATCATGCAATAATTAATTTAATAATATGTAAAAATAATTTAATTTCACTATTGGTGAAAACAAAGTATAGTCTTATTAATTTTATTTTTATTTAGACTTAAGTAAAGTCATCGGTAGGTGTATCCATACAAATACCAGAATAAAATACAGTTTACATTATAAGTTTTTTTAATTTTTGTAATATTATTCTTTAATATAGTTAGAAAATTAAAATTCGCATCGAAAACCACAATACACGTCATATTATTATGTACCACTTCAAGAAAGGGTTGAAAGCTACTGAATCATCTCGCGATCTCGACTCTCTTTTCAATGAAGAAACGATCAGCGAAAGAGTATGCCGAGGTTTGTTAATTTTGATAATTACGTACCAACCTAACAATAAAGAGTACTCTATGCCGACCATTTCTTCTTCTTCTTTTTTTACGCTTCAACAGACCAGGAGCCAACATTCTTCGCTTGGCCGCGACGGCGTTCAGGTTTTCACAAAAAAACTTGTGACATCATTTATTCAGACACCACCCTGACTGTACATTCCAACATAAATAACATTATAATAAAATTTAATTTTATATGGTTTACTTAATTACTTGAAACTGGGTGCTACGAAAATCTCCAAATAGTAATTTGTTGAATTTTACAGTGTGTGAACCTTCGTAAAAGTATATTCTACAAATGCATGGCACTTCTCTAAGGTGTTGAACATACAAATGGTGTGTCGTATTTCCGTAGTACAAATGGTACGATTAAAATAATGAATTTAATGTACTAATACCAATTCAATAATAAAATACCAACATTGAGTTAAATAACTGTAGATTAATTTAAAGTAAAATTGTACTAAATACCTACAGGGTGAAAGTTAAGTTACTTTCTTACCATCATGCCAATTCCCCGCGACAGTATGTGCGGAAGGATAGAGCGCCACACTCTTCTGTTCTGACACACAAATCTAGCCTCATCCACATTCAAACCTCTTCGCATGCAAGCTCGACGATTGTCGAGGCTCCTAATGGAACCATCCTCCAGTATCTGGTTAATCTGGTCATGCCACGTCTTCCGCGGTCGTTCTTTTTTTCTGATGCCGTCAACACTTGCAAAAAAAGTTGATTTAAGAGTAATAATCCACTTGCAACAATTTTTATTTTGATGATATACAACATTAATTGATATTCGTTATTAAACGACTATACAAGGTTATTTGGAAAACATTAATATCCTCGTAGGACTATATTCCTGCTTTGATTATGAATAGAAAATGTTCAAACAACCATGACCTAATATCAATAGTTATGGAGATATGCGACGTCTAAGTTTGCATTTTTTTTCAATATCTCTGCCTTATTTTTTTTAAAACGTTAGACTATCATTACAGTAACTTATATCGAATATGAAAAATTCATTCCCTTTAATACAAGTCAAATAATAAAAACCTTCCAATTCCAATAGGAAGACATTCCAATTGGAATTTCTGGAGGGTTTTTATAATTTTATTTAACTTATATTGAAACGAATGAATTTTTCGTAATCTATATAAGTTACTGTAATGATAGTTCAACGTTTTGTTAAGTTAGAAATATTTTTAAAAAAAATGAAAACTATGATATTGCATAATTGCTAAATGTGGAGACCTGTAATTGGCCATCTATATTGTATCAATGTTTTCTATGCTTTTTTTTGTGCTGTTGGTCTTCCATAAACATTAAATAAATAAATAAATAACTCCATAACTATCGATATTAGGTCATGGCTGCTTGATCATTTTCGATTCTTAATCAAAGCAGGAATATATTCCTGCGAGTTTATTAATGTTTTCCAAATAACCCTGAAATTTTACAAAAAATGTGTGATTTGTTCTTTTTCGAAAACCAAATAAATGTAATAGACCCCAAACAGGTCTCTTTTTTATTTTTCTGTCAAATATCTTCCAGCCTGCAAAGAAATATATTCTTTATTACGCGTGTTGTTAATAATAATTAATAACATTTCGCATCTCTGCCCCGCTGGAGATACAGTACCTAGCGCAGAGATGGCGTCGGACTTATTACACCTTGTGTATTAGATTGGCATCCAGACTCATTTCATATTTTACTCTGTAACCAGATATCAGATCTAATTTAAAAACGATACTTGCACCCTAGTTCAATGCTCGTAAGGACGGCAGCAATGCAACAAAACTCTGAACTATTTTATCGTTTTGTAATATTCATAACTTATCGTATATTCATTTTATTAATTTATAGAAAATATATTTTTCCAACATTAAAAAAATGGATTGGTGTATACATTAATTTCATGACTACATATATAATATTGTCACTTGTCGTGGCTAGGGAGGAATGAATGAAAATACTGTAAATTAATAAGCGAATTATTAATTAATTAATTATTCAATGTACAAAGTCACTTAAAACGAGTTAAACTGACCTATTTCTATTCTTTAAATTACACTATTTTGCAATATTTCACTCATAAATGAATACGCTAGGAGAATATTTAATTCTCGAAGTCGCTCCGGTTTATTTCGCCAATTAGGTACTACGCTCGATTATTTCATATATCGTCGATATCTGTCGCTTTGCAACGACTGGGCACACCTGGCCGTCGTCTCGGACGCACTTCGTACTAAACGAACTGTCAAACACGACAACTCCTCACACCGCGCCGTAGTTCCGTATTTATACCCAAATGCTGATATTTTCGTAATTTCTAGATTATTCTAAGTAAGTGTTTAGGAGAAGGTCTTCGTCGCTTCTCGGTTGTTCCAGGCGCTTCCTGAATTTTGTAGATCACCCTACATTGTTAGAGGTTATCAATACTTGGATAGTGTTGTGACATATTACAAGGAATTCGGTTAGTGCGCAATGCAGAAATCAAACTTTTTATAATTCAATCAATAATTGTTTATACTTCATTATAAGTTATGAATAACTTGTGATGAACTAAACCATTATTTTTGTCACTGTGATTGTGTCATTGATATCTCTATGATATTATAATGATAATTGGTACCTAGCCGAGTTCTTCGTGGTAATTTAGTTTCAAGTGAACCAGTGATTGCACGTTACAATCGAGCACAAATTTCACAATCGCAGTTATTTTAAAGCTTTAAATATTTTCTGACAACTTATTTATAATTTTCTCCTCGCCTGTTTTATAGCGTTTCTTTCTGGCAACATTTACTCAGAAAGAAACTTCAATATTAAAATTATAATTCAAACTATTTATGTCACTTTAAATACGAACTTAGTTACGAAATATGCAAAGAATACTTTGAAAGCCCATTACTAAGAATGATTTTTTGTCAAGTACCTACCTCAATTGTGGGTATAAAAACATAGAGCAAAATTGAATGCAGTCATCGAGGATTACTAATTTATAGTGTATTGAATTCGAAATTTCATAGGAAACACATATCATATAAATTAATAAGAAACATGATTTTCGAAGGGACAGATACATAAAATCTAGAATTCAGTACATTTTAATGAGTAAAGCATTCAAAACATTTTTTAATTTTGAATATTGCTGCTTTTGCTTTTTTATCCCACAATTTATGTCTCAACTTCCAAACTCCGGCATACAGGACACTTAGGCAAATTTTTATTTTGGTCTGGTGTATTATTGATTTTTATTGAAAATAATATGTCTCAACTTCCAACTCCGGCATACAGGACACTTAGGCAAATTTTTCTTTTGGTCTGGTGTATTATTGATTTTTATTGAAAATAATATGTCTCAACTTCCAACTCCGGCATACAGGACACTTAGGCAAATTTTTCTTTTGGTCTGGTGTATTATTGACTTTTATTGAAAATAATATGTCTCAACTTCCAACTCCGGCATACAGGACACTTAGGCAAATTTTTCTTTTGGTCTGGTGTATTATTGACTTTTATTGAAAATAATATGTCTCAACTTCCAACTCCGGCATACAGGACACTTAGGCAAATTTTTCTTTTGGTCTGGTGTATTATTGACTTTTATTGAAAATAATATGTCTCAACTTCCAACTCCGGCATACAGGACACTTAGGCAAATTTTTCTTTTGGTCTGGTGTATTATTGACTTTTATTGAAAATAATATGTCTCAACTTCCAACTCCGGCATACAGGACACTTAGGCAAATTTTTCTTTTGGTCTGGTGTATTATTGATTTTTATTGAAAATAATATGTCTCAACTTCCAACTCCAGCATACAGGACACTTAGGCAAATTTTTCTTTTGGTCTGGTGTATTATTGATTTTTATTGAAAATAATATGTCTCAACTTCCAACTCCGGCATACAGGACACTTAGGCAAATTTTTCTTTTGGTCTGGTGTATTATTGACTTTTATTGAAAATAATATGTCTCAACTTCCAATTCCGTCATACAGGAAACTTAGGCAAATTTTTATTTTGGTCTGGTGTATTATTGATTTTTATTGAAAATAATATGTCTCAACTTCCAACTCCGGCATACATTACACTTAGGCAAATTTTTATTTTGGTCCGGTGTATTATTGACTTTTATTGAAAATAATTTGTCTCAACTTCCAACTCCGGCATACAGGACACTTAGGCAAATTTTTATTTTGGTCTGGTGTATTATTGACTTTTATTGAAAATAATATGTCTCAACTTCCAACTCCGGCATACAGGACACTTAGGCAAATTTTTATTTTGGTCTGGTGTATTATTGACTTTTATTGAAAATAATATGTCTCAACTTCCAACTCCGGCATACAGGATACTTAGGCAAATTTTTATTTTGGTCTGGTGTATTATTGATTTTTATTGAAATTAATATGTCCCAACTTCCAACTCCGGCATACTGGACACTTAGTCAAATTTTTCTTTTGGTCTGGTGTATTATTGACTTTTATTGAAAATAATATGTCTCAACTTCCAACTCCGGCATACAGGACACTTAGGCAAATTTTTATTTTGGTCCGGTGTATTATTGATTTTTATTGAAAATAATATGTCTCAACTTCCAACTCCGGCATACAGGACACTTAGGCAAATTTTTATTTTGGTCTGGTGTATTATTGACTTTTATTGAAAATAATATGTCTCAACTTCCAACTCCGGCATACAGGATACTTAGGCAAATTTTTATTTTGGTCTGGTGTATTATTGATTTTTATTGAAATTAATATGTCCCAACTTCCAACTCCGGCATACTGGACACTTAGTCAAATTTTTCTTTTGGTCTGGTGTATTATTGACTTTTATTGAAAATAATATGTCTCAACTTCCAACTCCGGCATACAGGACACTTAGGCAAATTTTTATTTTGGTCTGGTGTATTATTGACTTTTATTGAAATTAATATGTCTCAACTTCCAACTCCGGCATACAGGACACTTAGGCAAATTTTTATTTTGGTCTGGTGTATTATTGACTTTTATTGAAAATAATATGTCTCAACTTCCAACTCCGGCATACAGGACACTTAGGCAAATTTTTCTTTTGGTCTGGTGTATTATTGACTTTTATTGAAAATAATATGTCTCAACTTCCAATTCCGTCATACAGGAAACTTAGGCAAATTTTTATTTTGGTCTGGTGTATTATTGATTTTTATTGAAAATAATATGTCTCAACTTCCAACTCCGGCATACATTACACTTAGGCAAATTTTTATTTTGGTCCGGTGTATTATTGACTTTTATTGAAAATAATTTGTCTCAACTTCCAACTCCGGCATACAGGACACTTAGGCAAATTTTTATTTTGGTCTGGTGTATTATTGACTTTTATTGAAAATAATATGTCTCAACTTCCAACTCCGGCATACAGGACACTTAGGCAAATTTTTCTTTTGGTCCGGTGTATTATTGACTTTTATTGAAAATAATATGTCTCAACTTCCAACTCCGGCATACAGGACACTTAGGCAAATTTTTCTTTTGGTCTGGTGTATTATTGATTTTTATTGAAAATAATATGTCTCAACTTCCAACTCCGGCATACAGGACACTTAGGCAAATTTTTCTTTTGGTCTGGTGTATTATTGACTTTTATTGA
>JADDOH010017773.1:0-28112 GCA_016648135.1 Agrypnia vestita
TTTTCAAAACACAAATACATGAGTAAATAGCTGTATAAAGTTGGATTTGGAATTCCTAACCAAAGAGAAGATATTTGAGATCAAATTTGCCAGTACGGCAAAACTCCAATTTCATATGTAAGGACCTAATATTTTAATTACGAATTACCGTGGTTTTCGAATTATACGGATTCTATCAAATTAAAGGGGTTTTAGTTCATATATATTTTTTACACGTTACTTATAATTAAAGTAAAGTTACATATAAATTTTATAATAAGAACGAAAATACACAGTTTATTTTATGTTTTCGCTTTTTAGTACACTGGGTATTGAAATACCTGATCTATTTTATAAATTGCTTTAATTTCTGACAGTATACAGTAATATGCTTTTTTAAGCATTGCAATTTTAAGATTGAGAATAAAAAATACATACTTACCTATTTATACCATCTTAATTTCATTTGGTTATAAAATTTAAAATAATTATTATAACGGTCATAACAATACACTTTTTTACACTGCACTGGGTAGGTACCGAGAACAAATAAATAAAATTTCAACGATAGAAATTTAACAACCGGAACGTGATGTTTATGCGAGAAACACACCGTAAACTTAACTCCCGTAAGTCTACAGAGTGACACTCAAGAGTTTAACTTGACACTTAAAAAAACACTTAACGGACCAAATCCCTATCTTCAAGAGCTTAGGAGGAGTTAACTCGGAGAAGCTTGTTGTGGTTGGCCACTTCGAAGGACGATTAGGAATAGGACGAGACCTTCGATCTCGTCAAAAATCTAGTGTTGGAAAATGATCCAGATTAGATCTGAATTTTTCTTTATAAAGGATTTTTCAATAACAAGATGATTTTTAATTAGTGAAATAAAACAAAAATAGTGAAACATAAAATGTTATTGTGTTCAAAATATTTTTATTTATTTTAATAGATTTTTGAGTATTAATAGAATTATAAAAGGATCGCTCAGATGGTTTGGCACGTTGAGCTAATGAATGAGGAAAGAATGGTAAGAAAAATATAGGTATAATGCAAGTGTTGATGGTGCCAGAAAGAGAGGACGACCGCGGAAGACGTGGCATGATACTGAAAGATAGTCCTGCTAGAAGCCTCCACAACCGGTGAGCTTGCAAGCGAAGATGTATGAATGTGGATGAGGCAAGAGTTGTATCTCAGGACAGAAGAGTATGGCGCTCTATCCTCTCTGCCTAACTCCACGGGAAACGGCGTGATGGTAAGTAAGTATTTAAAAATTTACAAAAACACAATACTGACTTTTATCCCCAGGGAAACATGAATACAATCATAATATATTATGGATGTCTCATAGAAACGAAGATATTTATATGGGTAAGTAGGTATAGAAGCTTTTTTGGGGGTTTAAAGAGCATACGACTTGCTGAAGTGATCACTTTGCATGATGTTTACCAATTTCACCGATGATTGACTCCCACAACTATAAAATTCATTGTACTCGTTGCATATCAATGGTGATCTGGCAATAGGTCCTATGTTATTTTTATTTTTTTAACTACGTTGTGAACAGGAATGGGTGGTAATTAACATTCAAATACCACCCATTACCTCCCCAATCCTACCCATTCTAACCACGCCCCCTACCCCGACTCCCATAACATACACTCCTATGCCCGTAATTACTGTCTCTCTGATTGTCTTTAATTTAAGTTGAAATAAGTTATTAATAATGAAAGGTTGTCTCTCGAAAACGTTTGAACTCGAAATAAAATAAACAGTGGATTTTCGATGATTTTCATGTCTAATTGGTGGATTAGTGTCTTGAAGAGTAAAACCCATCTCAAATTTTGCAATGTTTGGTTGAATAACAAGCACAATGGGTCAATAATGGGAATCGTAAGTAAAAAGTTCACGTTGATAAATTAATGTATATTATAGATATCTCACAGAGACGAAACTGAATTTATTATGGGAAAGTAGGTATAGAAGTCATTTGGGTGTACATAGGACTTATGACCTATCTTTATGGTTGGCTTAAGTGATCACTTTACACAATTGTAACATTCGCCATTTCCACCCATGATAGATTATACCATGCTTATTCATTTTTTGGAAGTTGTATATATGTTCAAATTGCGTTGCGTTGGAAGTTGTATATATGTTCAATTCACGTTGATAATTCACAAACAAACGCTTATTTTCATAATTTTTTTTAATAATTACCTACCTAACTTTGTGAGTATGTTCTTAACTATGTTGGATTGTCATAGTTTATTCAAGTAAACGAATAAATATAATTAATTAAAACGGATTACAGAAGTCTCACAAAGACGAAGCTATTTATGTGGGAAACATGTGGGGAAGTTATTACAGGGTGGCCACAGGGCTTATGATTTATATTAGCTGGCTTAAGTGATCAATCTACCTAAAGTTCATCGTTCCGACCTAAGAACATCGACATACTATCAAAATTTTGAAAGTTGTATATGTATGTAATTTATCTGCCCTATTTCAAATATTTGGAGTAACTGTGCTGTGGCCATCTATGGTCGAAAATAAATAATTACCGAGAAATCGTAGATATGTATTGATATCACCGCTGATAATGATAATAATATATATATATATTTTTTTATTTTTATTTATTAGAGACACTAACAGGATAATGGGTACATGATATTCAGATAATAAACATTATAGTGAAGACTATGCCCATTATCCCAATTACAAGTGTCTTTGGCACGCTCTAGTAACATGTATTTTTATAATTAATTATATTTTACATGTACATTTATGCATATTATGTATTTTGTGTTTGAGTGTAGTGCGATTAGTATTTAATGAATGATTGATTTAATAGATCTATAGGTTCATGTCATCGTTTAGAAAATGGATGTTGCGTATGAGTAGGTTTTTGAACGAAGATAAGGTGTCTGCAAGAATATCAGCATCAGCAGAAATAAATTGAATTGAATTGAATTGAATGTTAGGTTCAGCACAATACAAATTATATGTGCGACACAACCTTGTAATGGGAGAAAAGTAACCGACATTATTAGTGTGCTGACTTATTCTGAAGAACTCCGGGTTTCTTATACGGGGTTTAACATGCAAATTTATATCAGATAGAGAGAGAGAATCAATAGCTCCGCTGAGAATCTTGTGTAGCACAATGAGATCGGATATTTTAAAACAGAGTGTGAAGTATTATTTTTAATGTATATAATGATAATAATCTTTCGATTATTTTTGAACATTTACACTAGAGTAGGCCTTATTTTTTTTAAATTTTTAATTTCTTTTATAGACCAGTTTACATTTTAGCAATCATAAATTATTAATGTTAGAAAAAATTAAAATCAACAAAACTAAGGTCCGTATGACATTTTAAAACAATAGCATTCCTATTGAGAAGCTCTTTATAATGGCAATCGATATTTAAGACAGAGACGGTAACCTTGCTTAACCATATCGAGAGGAGTGTTTTTTTATAAACCCGCAATGAAGAGTTTTAAATAATAATTCAATTCTCCGATGTACCCACTTTCACAATTTTGCGGATTCGGAAGGTTGAGTATTATAATAAACCCTTTTCTGCTGCGCCTTTATGAAGCAGTGAGACGTTTAATGTGATATATTAACGTCCCTTACAAACCCTAAAAGAGTAATTGTTGAGGATACGACCGCGAACCTGGTAAGAAGGCATTATAAGGCTATCAATTATGCGCTAAGGGAGGCAAAATAAACCTCGCTTTTCTTTTCGTCTCTTGATTTTATAAAACGATATTTTTTCCTCAAACGGCCTAGGGGATGGGCAATAAGGAGACCACAAACAAAAAAATCATTTCTAGAGTTGTATAAAAATTATGGAAATCTACTGTGTCCCTAAAGCACACTGCCGAATGCTAAAATTTAAATCCATGTAAATCAATCAGACTAGAAAATTGTCGGATTTTTGATTTGCAACTGAATATGATTTATATTTTATTTTCAAGTCAAAGTATACACACTATCTTAAAATTATATTTGTTTATGTTCCGCGGCTGACATCGCACCGATAGAAATGTCAAAACAACTCAATCTGCGCAGATGTCGGTCCCGCTTTATATACGCAATATGTTGGTCTTTCGAACTCTCGAGAAGATTCTTTTACGTTCTAGCGTTAACGATCTTATTCTTCTCATCAACATATTAAGAGGGATTCTGTACGTAATCTCTTTTACCCTCTCGTTACAATATATTCTTATGATTGAGAAACGATACGTCCGTGTTTGTTTCTTTCAGGTTTTATTTGAAAGAGAGGGAGACAACGCAACAATGCGACGCGAGATATGACCGCTATCCGTCAGATGTCAAAATATAAATACGAATTCAACGCGACAATGACAATTTGCCTTGATTTTACTTCAGGACGCTGTGGGAGGAGAATTAATAAGTGCATATGAAATAATCTTTTTCCTATAAGCTTTAAATACAGCATTAGTACCTACTTATTTCATGTAATTTTAGTGGAAACATAAGAATTGTGAGGTTACCTTTGCGATAGGTACTTTGGTAAATCAACGAGAAATCGCAAAAGGCATTGCTGATTTCAGACACCGCAAATAAAGGTTTTTAATTCGAGAGAGTTATGTAAAAATATACAAATTTCTTTATTTGAGAGTACGACGAACGAACACCAAACACCGACTTATACCTACACCTACATCTCGTTTATTTATTTTTTTTATTCTCGTCTATTAAGTGAAAAATCTAAGGATCCCAATATTGCTATTTTCAGAATACGGCCGGTTATGTTATCTTTCGTAAAAAAATCATAAAAAATAGTTTTTGACAGTTTATTGAATGCGAGATGTTCCGGATTCGTATCTTGGTGCACAGAAAAATTTATCAATAAAAATGTAATCATCCCCAGAAATTATACCGCGCTCCTATCGCCACACTTTCAATCTAATTTCAATCTATATGAAAGTTACTTTTATTAGAGCAACCTCTTTCGGATACTGATAATCAAAAATATAAAAGACGCCATTCCTTTAATCGCATAGATAAAAGCGGAAAGTTCTGAAACGATCATCTTCAAGCACAAAGGCTGGCGATGCCATAAAATTGGATTAATTCGACCCGTTAAAGTAAACTGTTACATTGTATCACTATGACAGACGAGCACATCTGCCTTAGAACAGTAACAAATCTTGATGAACGAACTGAGAAGTGTTTTGTGATCGACTGTCGGTACGTAAAAGTGGTGAAAATAACCTCCAATTTTGTACTCTTTGTAAACTGTAAAACTGATCTGTGCAAATGTTCTATAATATGTTTTTTCTTTCATATATTTTAATATAAATTATTCCTGTTTGTTGTTTTTTGTGTACCAATAGTTTGTATGATGTAAGTTGCAAAATGGCCATATTCACTTAATTTTCTCATATTTTAATTATTTTCATCTTGAGAATATTTTGAGTATGTCCAAATTTTTCAGAACAGAACTGGATTTTTGTCACAGGGACATCATTAATCAATCAATGTATATTATAGATGTCTCACAGAGACGAAACTGTATTTTTATGGGAAAGTGGGTAAACTAGAAAAATCCAGTTCTGTTCTAAAAAATTTGGACATACTCAAAATATTCTGAGTGAAAATACTGATATGATAATAGATGTTTAATAAAAATTTAAATAATATTTCTGGCGTATCGTAGTGTAATGCTAGTAATTCGGAAAATTTTCATTACACAGATAATTTCATACACGCTAAAAAAACTCCAAAATCAATACAAATGTCTCATTAGCGACATCTGTATTGATTTAAGGGGAATGAAAAAGCTTTGGTGCCGGCCGCGCTAACGATTGTTACAACTCATATATGAAACTATGCGTACAATTTCAATATATACAATTTAAAAAAACTAGTAAACAGATATTCTATCATGGGTGGAAATGGCGAACGTTACGTTCTGTAAAGTGATCACTTAAGCCAGCCGTACGATAGGTCTTAAGCCCTGTGCATACCCAAAAGATTTCTATATCAACTTTTCCATAAAATTACAGTTTCGTCTCTGTGAGATATCTATAATATGCATTGATATATTCACCTTGTTTGTTGCGAATTTTTATTCTAGATTGTTACTCTATATATACTGTGATTATTTTTAACATATTTTATTGCATCATATTTTATTACAGCCTGTTACGTTTTTGTGCTTTTATAGTTATCTTTTTTTCCTAAATTACATTCTTTTTACTTCCTTTCTTTTAACTCGTGGCGTCTGCTTGCTTGCTTGTCTGACGAAAAAACTTTGGATCGATTTTTAACCCTTTTTACGTGATCCAATCGAGCTGAGACTTTGCAAGTAGACTCGTGGCGACGATCAAGAAGATCTATCAAATTTTCGTTAAAAAAATACTAATTTTAGTATTATTTTGAATTTTTCAAATTTTTAATGGTTTTTTCATACAACTCAGTAAGTTGCATGGAGATTCTGACGCATATGGTAAACACGAAACCCGAAAATGAGAAAGGGAGTATTGTAAAAACTTGGTTTTTATGGGTTACTTTTTATTCCTCACTTTGTATTTTCTTTTTATTCTATTTGTTTATACATTTATTTCAGCTTGATACTTCTTTTATGTATCCATATGAAAGACGATGTTTTGATATGAAATATGAAACTACCGTTTCCATTTATTTCCATTTTTTCTTGCATATCGCATGATACTTTTATATTTTATACATGATTTTTTCTCAATGTTTTTTCCTTCAAATGAAATATAAGATGGTTAATGATAAAAAAGGCCACATACCCCTTTTAGGCGGCCCTCGTAGCGCAATGGGCATGACACTGGGTTCTCACACCGAGGGTTCAGGGTTCGATTCCCGGTGAGATCACAATTTAAGTGATTTACTCAAGCTTGGTTGTTTTGTGATGTGTGGCACCTCTGTTATTGGGCCACTTGGCCTTTTGATGCGTAAAATAAATAAAAGAAAATGAGACACTAACAGAATAATGAGTATGCGGCGATACATTAAAAAACAATACATTAATATTTAAAACTCAGTCCACTATCCCAATTACGAGTGTATTTGACCTGCTCTAGCATAAATAAGTGTATATATATTTAGCGTATCAATTTAGTGCGATCATTTAAAAATATGTAACTAAATAATTGATTCTATGGGTTCAGATGTCAATTCATGGATGTTGTGTAGGACTGACATATTGAATGATAATAGGATATTTGCAAGAATAACACCATCAACATTAAGGTCAGAACAATGTATGTACGACACATTCTTGTGATAGGAGAAAAATAACTTACATTTTAAGGTGTGTAGAAAGGTAAATGTTTAACATGTTTACCTTTCTACACAACACTATTCGTGAAGACATTACTGTCATCTACATTTTCACAAATACCCAACTGCCGAAAACAGGATATACTTAATGTACTATTCGTTAAACTGTATTTTTTAACATTATTTAATATACGCGAACATTAATTTCATTTTTAAATATATATATATATATACTTTTTAGCTGTGCTATTGCTTCTGTATTATATAACATCTACTGTCCACAATCCACATTTTATATTTATATCCTCAATTAATTGATTCATTTTATAGTTGTGTAGTATTTTGTTTTATATTTACATTATTTTGTTCTCATTTTGTTGTCAGCTGCTCATCTTGGCGCAGGTTCTTCCTAGTGATATGAGCGGCTTCTTTTCCTATGACATGTATCAAAATGAAGATAAATATATATTAGAATTCCGGCTTATTCTAAAGAATTACAGGTTTCTTATACAGGGTTTAACATGAAAATTTGTTAGATAAACAAAGAGAATCAATAGCTCCGCTGAGAATATTGTGTAGCACAACAAAATCTCAAATTTAATATATTATTTAGTAAAGTGTTAGCTGCCTGATATAATCTTTATAATATAAATCTGCGTCATCCTTCATAAATTAAATAAACGTCATAAGTAATACTCGACTAACAGGGTCCTTATAAGCGTACGTGGCATGTCGTAGTAAAATATAAAATATCATAACAATCTTCGTATACGATAGAAGCATAGATTGTTCATGATTATTCTTCAAAAATATCGTAGATATGTAGGATACCTAATAATTTCGAATGAAATTACCAAATATATGATGGAATAAAACTAGAAACTCTTATTAAAACTAATGAAACCAAAATTATAATACGCCGATCCAAATGAAACACTTCAACTATTCTTGGTAAACAAAGTCACTGGACACAAACTATAGCCGGATTCTGTAATTCGCATTTATTTAGGGTTTACTAAAAATTCCACTAGCCTCTAGTAACGCTTTCTTATTAACTTCACTTGTTTTCTTCTTCTTCGTTCTTCACTTCGTTGTATTTCGCACAGATTCATAATTCTCTATCATTTCCCGGTTCTATGGTTTTAACTAGCTGTTAAAACACGACTAAGTTATTAAATTTTTCTCAAATCTTCTCCTGTGTTAGCTATTTATTACGAAGCTTTTTGTATACCAAAGTAGTTATGGAAGTCTATGGGCGTTTACAGGGCTTACTACCTGTTATTGGCGGGCTAATGTGATCATTTTGCACAGTGTAACGTTCACCAATTCCATGATCGAACACCAAATCTAACAAATTTGGAAAGTTATACAACATTAATTTGTTTAACAATATCACTTTCACCAACTCTTCTCCTCTTAAGAATGTTCTTAGGTTTTCACGGCCACTCAGAATCTTCAAGTTTGTGTTTACTGGGGTATTATGCCGTGTTGTTACGACCTTTCGGGCCGACGTTTCGGATCCCAATGCAGGGTCCATCATCAGGGCTGATGTGTTGTCTTGAATGTTGGTGTTGTGGTTAAGTATCGGCTTGCAATACCGTGCCGAAGTCATGATGTGTGTATTGTGTTGTATGTATGATTCATCTGTTGTCTGATCACTATCTCTGCGGAGCCTGCGACGAGAATGACTTTGAAGCGCCGGATACCAAGATGTTTTTAATTTGAGACCATCATCTCTATTAATGTTAATCGGATGCTTGTAGATTTCTAGTGCTTCCTTGATAAGACGCGCATGGTGACTCTTAGGCTTTCCAAGGATTTTCGGTTCGAATGCAAAATGATGGCCGGTATCCAGAAAATGCTCAGCCAGTGCTGATTTTTCTGGATGACCGAGTTTGCATGCCCGTTTGTGCTCGTTGACCCTTTTGGAAATGGTACGCGCCGTTTGCCCCACGTATACTTTATCGCAGTCTTCACAATCGAGTCTATACACACCGTCTGTTTCTAAGCGATCTCGATCCTTCGCTGATCTAAGGTTCTCGATGATCTCGATCCTTCGCTCGATCCTTCGCTGATCGGTGCAGCAAAAAACAGTACAGTACAGTACTGTTTGCTGTACTTGAGTTAAGTGCAGTGTTATTCCATTTATTTTGCAGATTATAATATTTATTATTCTATATTTATCTCGATGGAGAAAAAAATCAAAAATAAAGTTAGACTAGTCAAAAGAAATCACCGTACCAACGCTGAATTTTATGAGTTCTTCAAACATTTCAACATTATAGCTACTATGAAGAAGAGAATATTGAGATGTTTTACAACCTGTTTCTTTCTATTTACTATTTGTCTTTTACTCCTCCTCGAATAATTTTTGGTAGGAAGAGAGTTTTGAGTCTACAAAAGATAAATAAACTATGTTGGGGAGTGGGAGGGGACACATGGCGGCGTCTAGCCAGCAGCACGAGTCAGGTCGGAAATATATATACATGTTTGCATTTTTGTCTAGATAGTGTCTCGGTAAACCCAACTTTGAAAAAGATTATTTTAACAACGTACTACCAAACTAAATATGGATAGTTTTCACTTAGAAATGAACGATAGATAGTAAATAAAATAAATTATTTTCATATTATTAATATTTACAGCATTAATTTTGTGGTTAGACATTATAACAGAGTGATAGTTAAATTAGTATAAACCATTACCAGATTTTAGGTCTACCGGTTTCGAGATATACCCGTCTCTTCGTCGGGACCAACACTACACTACTATGTTCACAACACTATACACTACAACCATAGCACTGTTAACTTTTTATCAATATTTATCACATGCGTGTTAATCTTGTCAAGGACAAGCATGCACTATCTAGCCTACAGGACGATCAGGAATCTACGAGGGAGAGAGAGTGAGAGGGGGCGGGGTCAAAAGTGGGTATTACCAAATCTTTTGTGAAAATTAAACCAAACAATGGGCTGTATGGAAAATTGATTGGTGCAACACGATTATTTTAATTTAAACTAAATCAACCTTTGTAATGCACACACCTTCCTAATAAAGGATTGATAATGAACAGTTTGGAAACCGTAGAAATCCAAAATAAACTTAACTGAAAAAACAACATCACATCATGACTACATAACATCTTATTATGGTTACAAAAGCTTGCTCAATGCGGCATTTTATTTCAATACAATGACCCAATCTCTCATTTACACTGCAGCTCTAGTATACTATACCTTGTATCTTCACTAATCTCGTTTTAGAAATATAAAGACTTTCATTGTCAACTGCATTATTTTGCTAATCAGCATATATTTTTTTAGTTGTATTGTATGTTTTTAAGTCCAAACCCAAAATTCTCATAAGTATTCACTACACGGAAAAATGCTTATATTTTCTCAAATGTGAATATTAACTTTTTATAAACACCCGAGTGTGTCAACCAACTCTTTTTATATTGGAAAAACGAGTCATAATTTTGATATTATGATTAAAGAACATATAAGATGCATTATAATTCAATTTTTTCTGAATTTTCCAATCATATTATTGAGAATGACCACAGCTTTGATAAAAATACAGTAGTCAATTTTCTTTACATTGATAGTAAAATCAAACGTTTAAATAATTTAGAAGCCTTAGAAATTCTGAATTCCATATATAATAATGAATGTATCATGAATTACCAAAAAAATCTAACGTACAGTTGAAAATGTTCCCTTTCACCCGATCACCTGTTTCTTTCCACCCCATACAATTTACCCCCACTTTGACACTTGTTCAAAATTTGTAGAGTTTATTTAGTATTACGAATATCCTGATGAAGGAACGTTGTTTCTGAAACCGGTTGGTTTTGGAAAATATAAAGTGGTGATAAACTAATACAATTTGTTTAATTATTATTACTCCCTTTATATTAACTTGTGGCGTCTGCTTGCTTGCTTGGTTGCCGGCTTGCCGTCAAAAAAACTTTGGATCGATTTTTGACCCTTTTCCCGTGATCCAATCGAGCTGAAACTTGGCAAGTACACTCGTGGCAACGATCAAGAAGATCTATCAAATTTTCGTTAAAAAAAATTAATAATTATAGTATAATTTCGGATTTTTAGAAATTTTATTGGGTTTTTCAAATTCGAATCATTAGAAAAGTTTGATTAGCAACGGCGGCCCGATATCGTCGAGGAATATTTTCTAAATTTGAATTACTCCGTCGGTATATATAATAGCAAATAGGTACTTCACTACGAATGTCGAAATCAAAATTGACTGACAAATGTTTTTAGAATTTAATCTTCACAGCATGAATTGTCTTATCAAAGCTCAAAACATCTAACATTTTATAAATATATTAAATTACTGTAAGTTTAGTGTTATGTTATATGTTTTAATTCATCTTTAATTGTTGTTATATTTTACAAAGAAAGGGAGTTTAATAAAAACTTGTTTTTTACGGGTTACTTTTTATTATTATTACTACAAGTGATAGCAAAATACAATAATACAAATAATATTTGTTTTTTAACATCAATGCTGCAAAAATTATGGACCTTGGTATTGTTAATATTCTTCTGGAAAAGCAGTAAAACATTTACTCCACGGAATAAAACAAAGTTTGTATTCGTTTGTCTGGGAAATTTTTAGAAGATTACTTTTTCGTTTTAAGAGCAGGTGCTGTCCGCAGCCTGGAGATGAAGATATTCCCGGCGTGTGATTGGCTGTAAATAAGGAAATAAAACGGAATGAAAATGAAACAGAGCATATAAAACAGTCCATACTCCCTTCGACGCTGGGATTGATCGACGGAGATGGGAGATATTACAAGCAGTGGCGGGCGCTGCTTAAAGTGAGTGAAAGGGCAATAATGTGGGGGAATGTGGGATAAAAATATTTTAAACGTAACATCAAAAAATTCATTTTTGCGTGATAAACCTTTGTAGGAGGAGTGTTAAGGTGTGGGAAAGAACCTATAAAATTGAATTTGGTGCCGTGTAGAACATTTTATGCCCTGAATAAAAAATATATTCTAATTGTTAAAACCAATAATGGACTGAAATTACTTTTCTGTATTTTTAGCTGTTCGTACTCGGCGTTGCACGAGTTAAGCATTAATTTGAAAATAAATTTGTGGGTGGAAACAAAGGTTCAATTCGAACGGTATAGATTTGCATCGAAAATATATCAGGGGAAGGAGAAAGGGTAAAAGGGGAGGAAGGAAATGTCACCTATGTTACTCACCGAGTCCTAAAGAATAAGTTTCCAAATTTTGAGTATGATCAGTCGAACGGTAAAGATTTGCATCGAAAATATATCAGGGGAGGAGAAGGGGTAAAAGAATAGGTAGGAGATGTCGCTTATGTTACCCGCCGGGTCCTAAAGCATAAGTATGCAAAATTTGAATCAAATCGAATAAACGGTGTAGATTTGTATAGAGAACAGACAGACAGACGTCGCAACGTAAAGCAACGTCGATAAATATGTTTTTGTTTATTGGCGAAAATAGTGATACGAACATGGAATATCACACATATGTAACACATATTATTTAATTTTTTAATTAAGCTATTAAAATAGGATATACTTAGTGGTATTCCGGAGTGGAGCCCGAACCAGCGACCATTGGATTCCTAGGTCAACAAGCTTCTCAGGATAAGACCATCATTTTTTAAGATAAAATAGATGGAACGTACTAATTTATCCACGAGTAAAGTTTCTATAATACATGTCAAGATATCATATGTCAATATTTTTTATCGTTAAAGTGATAATATTGGATATTATTTGGACCCTGAAGAAATTAATAGATGTGCATAAAAAATACTGACTTCTATTTCAAGATATATTATATATTATAGATGTCTCTTAGAGACGAAGCTTTATTTTTATATGGGAAAGTAGGTACGGAAGTCGTTTTGGGTGTTCATAGGGCTTACGATCTATCGTACGGCTAACTTAAGTGATCACTTTACACAATGTAACGTTCACCATTTCCACTCATGATAGACTATCACATCTATCAAATTTTGTTGGACTTACTTACCCACAGGTTAACTATGCAATCAATTCAACGTTAACACGCATGAAACGCATTGGAAATAAATTCTCGAAATTCGTAGACATTTTCGTTGTAAAAGCATACCCGAATTAAAGATATACTTAGAATATGCCAGTAGAACTAATAGCAATTTAATGAACAAATTTTTAAATCAATTAGAAAGGACATACGGAAAAATCAAATTAACGAAAAAATTATTTTAACTGCTACCGCATAGAATGTCTTTTCTAATTGATTAATAAAAATTTGTTTAATAATTCACAGAACTTTGTTCTGAAATTGCAACTTCACGATAATAATGTGTTTTCTTTAATATAACAGTTAAATGGACTACATTTTTATTAATGTTTTGTTCCCCATGAATTATATATATTTATTTATTTTAAAGTATCTAAATTATTGTACGATTCCCTTTTAAATATGTTCTAAATTTTAATTAATTTTTTTTGGTTTATTTTATCTTATCTTATTTATCTGATAGGTAGGTATATTGGTTTAATTATGTTTATTTTACTTTATTAATAATTTGTTACAGCTTTCTAATTACAACTGTTTTGTTTTGTTTTGTACTAATCATTTTTTTTTTTAAAAAAAATAGAGTTGCGAACACGGAATACGTGTCACATCAATATTCTTACTATTTTCAAACTAAGCTAATCGCTTGTGCTATGAAAATAGGACTAACTTGCTAGTCTGGAGTGAGGTTTGAACCCGCAATCTTTGGATCACGAGGCGAGTGTCCTAACCACAGGACCAACAAGCTACTCATTGTTTATAAATATTTTTCATTTCTTTTAAATATGTTTTATTTATTCTATTTATATTTAAATTATATACTTTAAAACGTGTTTTATGTTAGGTGTAAAAATATTCTTGTCACTTTCTTATACTGTAAAAGCCCACTAGGGCTAATGATTATTACAACACACTTACGAAACAGGTGGTAAAATTTAAATATACACAACTTCCAAAAAAAAAAGATACATGTGGTAGGCTACCATGGGTGGAAATGTGAACGTTACAATGTGTAAAGTGATCACTTAAGCCAGCCCTATGAACACCCAAGAACTTCCTTACCTACTTTCCCATAAAAAATATAATTTCGTCTCTGTGAGACATCTATTATATATTCTGCCCACTAAGGCGTTGATTAATAAATAAATAAATATGTTAGCGGGGAAAATATGGCATTCATTTTTACATGATTTCGAAGGAAGACAGCTAGAGTTTTAAGAAAATCAATATCCTTTGAAGTCTATAAATAATTATCCAAACTAACGAGATTTTTCCCAAAATGACAATGAGTTTGTATTTTATAAAGCAAAAGCCATCCGTAATACAACTGAATATAAAAGGAGCGGGATTTTCATTTCTTTGCTCACTCTTTTGTCTCTACAATACACGTTCCGGCCATTATTTTTCGCGTTTTCAATATTCACAGGACCCCTCTCGAGCTGCCGTGTTAAAGAAATATAAGACTACTTCGTGAATTGGTAACCAAATATGATTTTCAGTTCTACGCGCGAATCCGGTAGCTGTTAACTGTTAACAAGACTTGCGAGATCAGAGAGGGTTTGAACATTCTACAAACATATTGTAACGAAATGATAATTATTGGTTTTTCTGAATTTGCAAATCATTTATTAGAAATTGATCACGGTTTTGATAAAAATTTAGGACTTTCTATTTTACACATAAATAATTTTGGTCTGAAATTGAATAATTTAGAATGATTAGAAATTAGTAAAGCATGTAATAGTAAACAAAATATTATCAATAATCAATTCAATTTAACTACTAGACCAATTCTTAAATTTTTTCCAATAATTGCAAGTAATCAAGAACTTCAGCAATAATATTTAAAAATAAATTTTCAAATAATTTAGAAAAACATATTTCACATAGAAACAAATTTGAAATGCATAAACAATAAGAAGAACAAATAAAAAATACAGGAACAGTAGCAATATAATGAATGAAGGAAAAAATGAATATATATAATATGAAATGGAGTAGTGCAATAATAACATAATAAAATATATGACATTAAAGACAATTGCGTCGCACAGCATTTTATATGTACGTTTGCATATTATTGAAATTTTGCGATGGTGAAAAATATTCACTTGTATTCTTAGTTTATATGAATACAAGTGAATATTATGCACTATTGAAATCTTTCATAATCTTTCATAAAGTCTGCAATCGACTGAGACATTATCGTAAACCCTGGAAATGCCGAGTTTGTTTGATTTGTTTGACGTTTGACGTATGCGACATTACCAGCGATAAAAACCGTAGCGAAGCAGTGTTGCCAGCGCATGTTTAAATGAATGATAGGAATATCTTATCTGATGGTCGGTGGTTCGAGCCCCATTCCAGGACACCAGCAATTTAGTCCTATTTTCATAGCACAAGCATATATTTCATTATTCAAGCTTATTTTGAGAATAGTAAGAATATTGATGTATCTCTATTTAAAAAAATCTAAATTGAAATTTAGTAAAGTGCAAAGAATATTTTCTATTCAAAATGAATGAAGAAGAGTTCCACGAAATGGTTGCTACTAGCTGTATAATATTATCAATATCTGGTGTACTTTATGATGCCAATTCTTTCGCGGACCTTTCTGGTGCCATTAAAACGCGTCGCACATCTTTCTTGACATCTCCTCACTACGCATGACTAAACCACTGAAGCGATTCTGTTCACCACGCTGTAATTATATTTCTACTCAATCATTCCTGTCACTTCTAATTTATTCATACTTGGTTTTATCGCAAATAGATTCACCACATAAACGTCCATTTTAAGTCTTATTTAGTTTTCTCTATGGTTCATGTTGCTGTACCAACGTAAAAATGATTTATTTATGTGGTTATCCATTAACATAAAAATATGAATTTAACGGACATAGATAAAACTCAGTGATAAGAAAAAGGAAAATAAACAGTAATAATTAGTAATGTGTATAATGTATATAATGCACATTATCACCACAGTATACCCAGAACAGTAATTTATCTCCGGCATGTCGGCGAGTTATTAGCCTACTCTTGCGTTGACGCTAGGATTGTCACTTTATTTTTACTCCCTTTCTTTTAACTCGTAGCGTCTGAGATTCCAACGCATAAGGTAAACACGAAACGCGAAAATTTCTGTAATTAGTATACCTAGTTTCTGCACTTAAATTGCAAGAACGCTGATTAACATCAACGTAGACTTTTAAAATCTCACAGTCTTTGTGATAATCAACACACCTTTTTAGTAAAGCACCACAAACATAAAAAAGGCATTTTTTTCAGAAGCGCATTTTTTTCTAAAACGGCGGCTGCGAGCGCGAATGGCACCGAAGGCACGGCCCTTACTGCCGCCGCCTTGTGCCCCCATATTCTATGTCAATGTGTGCGTTACAGTGCGTGCGTACACGGCGCCGAGCACGCACGCACACATTCTAACGGATAGCGGCCAGCTTGTATGAAGACATATTACTGTTCTTAGTATACTATGTTATCACGGAGGGTGACGAGTTTCCACCATACGACGACACTTTTCATATTTGGTAATAAAAATATCTATTGAATTTAAAAGGTTACTAGCAGTTAAGCAATCGGCTATCACCGATAGCTTGCTGCTAGGCCCTGCAGGCGGCTATATAGGCCGATGCGCGGCCATAAGTAGGCACTGCGCAGCTATAATTGCCCGCTATGCGGCCACTGGCGTATCTCTTTAATATTCGAATCAATCGTTTTACCACAACGAGGGTGTACAAGGAAAAAAATTTCCGATAAAATTCGACTTTTTCAAAATATGTTTTTTTCTTTAATGTGTTCAATTATTGAGGATAAACTTTTTCATGGATTGTTTAAAAAAAATTGCACTATTATTAGTGGACTGTCGGTTACGCTAAAATCTTTTTTCACTCATTTTAATTTCGTAGTTTTGTTCTGCGCGCTATTAGCGTAAAGATTTAAGGTTTGTGTTACGATCGTTTGACATATTTGTGTACTGAAACAGCGGATATTCAATACGAACCGTATGGATGTTTCGATTCTCGAAGATTCGCTGGAGTAATATTACAGCGTCATCAGGAGATGTAATATTTACTTACTTTAGAAATAAAAAAATGGACTATATTTATTTTTTCAAAAATGCATTGAAATGCCTAGAAATATATACCTATCATGATCTACGTAAAAATTGACAAGATTCTTAAACAATAGACGTGGAAGTCACTATTTAAAAAATATATATATATTTTATAAAAATCCGAGTGGGTTGCAATGTAACAAAGCTTAAGCGAATTAGAGGCGAAGTCCACATTTCTGCGACATCTTTTGACTGGGGATGAAAAGTGGATTATGTACTCAAGCTGAGTTTACAAAAAACTGTGGTTTTCAAAAGGGCAGGTAGCAAAGCCAACGACTGAACCAAGCGTAACGGAAAAATCCAAATAATCCTCTGAGCTAGCGTTAAATTGACATAATCTTTCGGTGTTTATTCAAATGCTATAATTTTTTTTTAGAATGTTGATGGTTGTATCTTTTAATATACGATGTTTTAAATATACCTACGATGATGACGGGCGGGAAAAAGTGAACGCGAAAATTTGAGAAATGAAGAATATCAAGACAAACGAATAGGTTGGAAAATTATTTCAATTTTCTACTCTTTTTAGACCAGTTTTCATATATATTCAGAATATTTTGAGTGTGTCCAAATTTTTCAAGGACACAATAGTGGATTTTATCTACAGAGGGATATTATTAATCAAGCTTAGATGTCTCACAGAGACGAAGCAATTTTAATATGGGAAAATAGGTATGGAAATCTTTTTGGGTGTTCATAGGGCTTACGACCTATCCTACGGACAAATATGCTCAAAATTTTCTTAAAATTAATGACCATAATTAGCAAGTGCATATTAAATAAAAAATTCTGGTTATTTGATTCACTATATGCTTTTTTCTCTCCTATAAATTTTGTTTTTGCATATATACACATTTTATAGGGACGTCTTCATTTGTTGATTTGCCTTTGCTTGATTGACACTCGTAATTTTACGTTCCTACACCTGAAGACGCTGTAATACGACTCTAGTGAAACGTCGAGAATCATATCTCTACACATACATACGATTCGTATAAAAATCCATTTTACTTCAATGCCTAACTATGTCGAACAACCGTTATATAGTATAAACTTCAAATCATTTACTAGTAGCATTATTCTGATCATATTTTATAATTTTTTAATCATAAAGAACTAACTAACTAACTAACCGTCACGCCGTTTCACCGCAAGGGTAGGCAGAGAGGATTGAACGCCACACTCTTCTATTCTGGCACACCACTTTTGCTTCGGCCACATTTATACATCTTCTCATACAAGTTCTACGGTTGTCGCGGCTTTTAACGGGACCATCCTCAAACAGTTGTTGTATCTGATCGTGCTAAGTCTTTCGCGGACGCCCTCTATTCCTGTTGCCTTCAACACTCGCCTCATATGTTTTCTTAACCATCCTTTCCTCGTTCATACGTTCCACATAACCAAACCATCTCAGCACTCCTTTCTTTATTCTATCTACCACACTACAACCAGCATTGCACTCACGTTTAATTTCTTCATTCCGTACTCTATCGACCAAAGATCTTCCACACAAGCGTCTTAGTGACCGCATTTCTACCGCATTCAGTCTACTTTCATTCCTCTTTTGCCAATTCCAGGCTTCACTTCCATACATTAGGGTTGGCAATAGTCTTGCTTCCTTTGACAGATACTTATTGGTTAATGGTGTTCTAAATGCAATTATGGCAATCATAAAGAGTGCATTTTTTAATCATACTATCTTTAACAGGTTTAATTAAATGTGTATAACTTGTACTCTAATATCACAATGGGACTATTTATTAATCGACAATTTGTTAAAAAAGAATTAATATTTTAACTTTGTAATCAAAATGTTAAAGCATATCATTCATTGCCAAAAACGTGGAGTTAATAGGGCATTTCAATTTCTACTTGCTGAAATTCTCACATCGTTTGAAATTTGCAAATACCGTTTAAGACGAAATTTTAAACGAAAGCAAATATCTCATATCAAAGTTTCGGGGTTGATGGGGGATTGAGAAATTAGAGATTCTCAGGGAGGAAACAAAATACGGAGAACATAATAACGTAATACGATAACGGTGTGTAAGGAGGGTACGCTCGTATAAATTATATTTCTCACAGCGGTACAAGAAATGTTATAAGACTAGAAGTTCCAGATATCCCGGAGCAGATAGCAATTGAATTGCAAAACTTCGACGTTTTGTAATAACCGAAGGGCGTGACCGAGTAGTTGTCGAACTAAACAAAATCTATTATCAAAAGATATCAGATACAAAGATCCCACCTTAGTCAAAGGGTTAGGTAACTTTAGTAATAGCTGAAACAACAACAAAAAGATGGGGTTTAGCAAACTTTCATGTGTCTGGTTATAATGAGACGCTTTTAATATGATTTTCTGTACTCAATCGCATACATTGGAAAAGTGCCATGAAATAATGTGTGGCAAATACATTTCTTTATTATTTAAATATATAGTAAATAAATAATGAGGATCGAAAATATTACTTAAAATGAATACCTAATCATTATAAAATTAGATGAAAAACATAGGCGTCGTTATCCTTACGTGAGTTTAATTGTAATTGTTTATTTAACTTATCGAGTTTCGAGAGTATCAAAATATACTATAATTCATAGAATATATAATATAAAATATCTTCTTCTTCTTTTTCTACCTCTTCTGGGTCGGGATCCCTGCAACGCATAAAATATTCCAACTTTTCCCATCTTGCGCTCAGATATCCCGTCAGCCCAATTTAGTTGCAACCTGGCTTCGCAGCAGTCCTCGAACTGTTTCCGCCAGCTCCTCCTAGGACGGCCTCTTGGTCTTCTGCCTTCTGGTCTTGCCTGGAATATCCGTTTCAGCCACCGTTACTGTGATTTATCGATAAACGTCAATAAGGGTTTAACTTCGAAACATTATCTTATTTGAGTATTTCTGAATCTATCCCTTCTGACAACTCCTACTATTCCTCGTAGAAATTCCATCTCGGCGGGCATCATTGAGCGGGTTCTTTCGGTCAAGATCCAGTGCTCGTGGCCGTACACTAACTAGGGTTGGCCTGAAAACTGATTTGTATACTTTTCTGAGGTCCTCTTTTCTATATAATATATAGAATATGTAAAACTATAATTCTTCACCCAACTTAATGATGATCATGAATAATCTCTACAACATAAACGCTAAATCCATCAATAATAAAAATCAATAAGTATTATATAGCGCCCGTAAAAATTTCACCTCAAGGAAGCTTTGCACAAAAATCTTTTACTAATACTAGGTCCTTTTTTAAACCAAGTTTCTAATGCACTGTTCCGTATTACGGATGTTAGAGAGTTCTACGCCTTTGGGCCTTCACCAAACTTAGTCTTCTGGCAATAGTTGATCAGTTCTACAACCCTTCTTGCGAATGTAGTGGAGACTGAGCTCAGAGTTTGACGCATACCATTAAGTTGTACGGGATACGAAGCTCTCGAAGGTACAGAGGCGCCATGTTATGTGTCACCTTGTGCATCAACCAATACAATTTGACTTCCAGTCCTTCAGGGAAACGGAGGCAATCTAGTTCACCAGGAATGTTATATGCGAGACTATTGAATTCCACCCACTGCATCGACAAGGCGCCTCCATTCGTCCCTATCTTCCGCTAATTGTGCGGCCTTAGTCCATTGTAGTCCCATTTTTTCCTCGCATAGTTTCTGGAGTTGCCTCGCCCAACTGTGTCTGGGGCGGCCCACTGGACGTCTGCCCTCAGAAATCACAACTGAGTATTTTTTTAGGAATTCGGTCATCGGTCATTCTTAGTACGTGCCCAAGCCACCTCAGTTGCGATTTTTCTATGAAAAGTAGCAGTGGTTCAATGTTTAATTCGTCGATTTTTGATGTTATATTTAACAATACACGTGCTGCTGCAATCAGAACAAATTGTAATATATCTATCTGAAATTTTGGCAGTCCAGCCAGCATAAATACAATTACAATAGTCAACACGTGACACCTGAAATGAATTTATGAGGCAGGCTGCCTCAGGGGGAAGATTGTTTTGAAAAATTCATTGGATATTTCATTATTCTTTTTTTCGTCCTTCGTTTATCTCGAAACTCTTTTCTGCAGACTGGTGAATTAAACTTAAAACTATTAGGCCGTTTTTTTTTAATTTTGCACACATCTTACTAAATATATTATCTTGCTATCCACGATATAAGCATGAGATTTTTTTGCTAAAATGCGCCGTTCAAAAAAATTATAATGCTTCTAAACTACACTGATTTGTACAAAAAATACTCTCATTTGAAGAAGAAAAAATTAAGTTGACACTATTCAATAAGGAAATGTTCATTTCACTCCAACCCTGATGACATGTCTATTTCCACGTAGAATGAATGACCTTTGAGAAACAACACATAATTCCGCCATTTCGAAATTTTCAATATAATTTTTATTGAAGAATATTAAACAATATAAGGACTTTGCGGGACAACACCTAATTTCGCCATTTTGAAATTTTCAATATAATAATGAAAAATATTAATCAATGTAGGGTTCAACATATTGAAATAGCGTGTTTTTAATTTTATTTTTGATCTATTCCATCGGTTATTTAATATATTGTTATATCCGTGCCAAGAAAATTGAAAAAAGGTAACATGATAATTAATAAATCAATAATCTCTCCTCCTTTGAAGAAGACACAAAAAAGTGAAAATTCAACAAAACAAAGCGGTGAGAATCTTTCTAAGGAAAAGTATGCAGATGCTCTTTATTTAAAAAGGTTAAAACAGATTTTAATTGGCTTTATATAAAATAAGGACTAAAGCCAAACACAATGATTTTCATATACAAAATTTGAAATAAGAGAATGCCAAAATACTTCAAAAATAAAATAACATTTAAACACAGATATTCATGAACATGATAAAAGAAATTCAAACGAAATAAGAATTCCAAATAGAAAGAAAAGAAATAGACATAAATGTTTGTATTACAAAGGACTAGAAAAACAATAATAATAATAATCAGAGAATATAATAAAAAACAAAAAAATACTATCATATTGAAGAATGAATGCAGACGTCATAACAGTGAATAAAATATAGCATAACTCTGGGTAGCGGTTGCGCCAGTTGTGATATCCTGTCTTGACTTCGGGATTCTTCCAATAAAAGATGTTGTCGGTGACTCTTAGTTTAATGGTGGCAACAATACCTTATACAGAGGTTACAATGAACAACAGCAGTCTGTCTCGATATTATGGTATAAAAAGCCTAGAGACGACATGCGCGCGACCTTATAAAGCATTTGCTCTCTCTTTCATGCTCCGTCTCTTTCATGCTTCGCGACATACGTCCCTCAGATCTATTACATTAAATAATATTAAATCTATGCATGGTTAATGCTAATTAATGATAAATTGTATTATAAACCAAATTAATAAATATAAATAAAATAAAATAAATAAATAAGTCATTATCGATTACGTTGTAACGAAATGCCTCTGGGTCAATACAGGATACTTTAAAAGATGGATTTGAAATAGCTTTATCTCTGTAACCAAGAACCACCCTTGAATGGAATGAAACAGATATCCAAATGATAACCGCTAGATACCTCTTTCATTGCACAAACAGCCCCTAGCCTCAGTCATTCGCAAGATGGCGACCCCGAAACAAAAGGAATTTAGCGTTACACAAAACACAAACAAACAGACAGAAATTCCCATAAGTTTACGTTATCGTAACAATCGTTACCGCTATTATATAACATTGTTCGCTTCGTCAAATTTGACGTGATGAATACTATACACCAAGCGCGTGCAGTGGGTACATTGAAACACGACTTTTACACGAAAATGTATTTTGGAAAATAATCGAAATTAAATATTTATTCTACAGAATAAAATCGCTTTTATTTCATCTTGTAGCTTGAACTTTCAAGAATAATTTGAGTTACACTCATTAAAAAATTCCAAAAGTTGGCTGAGTTTTAGCAATTTGAAGCGAGGTAGGCGAATTTTTAAACGAGTCACATTATTCTTTACCATTTAACATCTTACTATCTATTATCTATGATGTAACAAATGATTTTTTTGCTAAAATTTGCCGTTTGCAAAATGATAATTATATCCAAACTGCTCTAATTTGTATAAAAAAAACCTTATTTGCACAAAAAAAATTTAATAAGCTACACCATAGAAATTACAACATGCAAAAAGAAAATTTTCGTTTCACTCAAAATCTGACAACATGACTATTTCCACGGACAATTGCTTTTGCGAGACTACAAATAATTCAGTCGTTTTGAAAATTTCAACACAATTTTTTGATAAAAAGTATTCATCAATGTAATATAATATAATAAATAATTTTTGGACCAATTTCACACAAATATGGAGATGGGAAAATTTCTTTCATCTACCCTACAGCCCGGACCTTTAAAAATACGTTTTTAAAGCGAACGTACTACTTTTGAGTTGATCTGAGCTCGATATTGGAATTAACATCTCCCAGTCCAGTGTAACCACCAAAATCGTTGTCTTTTGTTCGATAATAAAATTCATCACAATTATGATTTATTATAATTGTGATGAATTTTTAATTTCACAGTAATTTCACAACTTTTATTGGCGTAAATTATTTTAATATCGAAATATAAACGCTGCTCGAAAAACTTTTGTCCGAAGTTGAAAGTTTCTTCGTAATTTTTATGAACTCTGAAAATTATCAAAGTAAAAATATTCAAAGGCAAATATTGTATTATTTCAATGAAAATTTATACATCAATAAGACTGTTAAATTTTTTCGGTTTACGTTTAAAGTTTTGAATTTTGGTCCAAAGTAAAATAGCAGTAAACTTTTAATTATAATTCATAAAAAGTTCATCTCTGACAATGTCATGTTTGACCCGATCGCCTTTAGCATGGAATGAAAAAACTTTAATGCGATGAAAGTTTCAAACGGCTAGCTCGTTTTTGAACGGTGAAGGTTTAAATTAAAGAACTTTAATATCATTTTCATTTTAACTTCGTGCTACAAACACTATTAATTTTATTATTTACTGTTAATTTCATTTTCCACTTTCAGGTTATTTTTATAGTATTTTTTTAATGAGGCACGAACGAAATACTAGGTACAAAATAAATAAAAACAATACATCACTAATTTCAAACACAACACAATATCTCAATTGCAAGATTCTTCGGCTTGCTCTAGCAGTATGCATGTATTTAATGTATTAACACAATGCGATAATGTACGAATTGGCACATGCCGTGCACAATGATTAAGCGTGTACAGTGCAAGTGGCGAACAAGCAAACAAAAGCAAGATAACATTGATAACAATTATTGACACAGAGTAATATGAATACCGTGAATTTAAGATCGAGTGATGTGATTGCCAAACCTAAGAGAATTAACGCGAATAAAGAATTGATGTTTTGTGTTCTGTTCTTACATATGCCGCGTAATGATTAGATTGGCGTCGGGTGGGTATATGGGCGTGGTCACTAAGCGCAGAAGAGGGGGGCATAATAGAAGGTGTTTGATTACTTTAAAAAATTATGGTTTCTTTCCTTTTTTACAAATAATTATTAAATCTACGTCATCACTGTCGCAACGATTACCTTCAGTTCTTGCGTACTCTGCCATTTCTAGTTTAGGATTAGTAGTATTACTGAAGATGAAGCGTCATCATTGAAAACATTCTAATTGTTATAAATAAATAGTAAAAGTAAAGAGTCATAATTTTTAAACATAATTTAGACTTCAGAATATTTTGAGTTTGTTCAAATCTTTCAGAACAGTGCTGGATTTATGTCACAGAGACATTATTAATCAATTAATGTATATTATAGATATCACAGAGACGAAACTGTATTTATTATGGGAAAGTAGGTATAGAAGTCATTTGGGTGTAAGCGCCTTTCCATGCGGCCTGTACAAAGCCATTTTCATTCCCCTAAATCCCCACAGATGTCGCTAATGAGAAAATCTACAATTAATTTTACGGAATTTTGAGAGCAACATACTTTATTGTGTAATGAAATTCATCCGAATTACTTGCATTACACTAGGATACGCCAGGAAATATTATTTCCAATTTTTGTTAAATTCCTTTTTACCAGTATTTACAATTCAGAATATTTTGAGTTTGTTCAAATCTTTCAGAACAGTGCTGGATTTATGTCACAGAGACATTATTAATCAATTAATGTATATTATAGATATCACAGAGACGAAACTGTATTTATTATAGGAAAGTAGGTATAGGTAGGTATCTATACCTACTTTCCCATAATAAATACAGTTTCGTCTCTGTGATATCAATAATATACATTAATATAATTTAGACGTTTGACTGGCAAATTTCGGTGTTCTACTTTAAAATTAAATCGGTTCGTCCGGGCATGGTAACTTGGATCCTTTTGTGTAATTGAAAAGACAGACAAAAGCCTGGAGGTATTCACCAACATTGCATTATGCACTGAGTGTATTGTATTGAATTGGCACATTAAATGCCCCGCCCCAAACGATGATTCTCTATTGTAATCTACATATTTATTTATTTATTAATAATGCGCGTCCTGATTTGAGCTTCTACTTGATATCAAACACAAAGTAGCACAGCTATCTAAGTGCATTAAAATTACAAAAAATTCAAGGATATTGTAGTATATATAAAATTCGAGCATGTAATTGCGAAGTAGCGAGGTATGTACCTACTTGCAGCGAGCCGGCCGGCCGGGCACTCTGCTCGCAGCCGCGATAACGTATGCACACGCACAGTGTTGCCAATAAATAAGAAGTCCCGATATCGCACGTATTATTTAGTAAATTCACCGCCACCTAAATATATTACAAGTAGTATCAACAATATTAATGCAATACGTAAAAAGTACAAAAGAAAATATTAAATTGAATACAATAAATAATTAATTAATATAAAGGCGAATTATAGGTAAGAAGATAAATAGATTTATTTTTTGTATGCGTATAGTTTATGAACTCTTAATATATACACTAAAACGAAATCATTATACAGTGCGCTGGGAACCTACGGTCGATTCGGTCAGTAGTCATTTGTAATAACTCAGGAGAGTCCAACTAAGTTATTAAGAAAATTAGATTTTTTATTTTAACGCTTCAAGATGACACGAGGCCCAATTACAGAAGCGAAACACCTCATAAAAACACCCAAACTTGAGTAAATCACATATTATGACTAAGGCCTCATTGGACTAGGAGGGCCGCGATTTTAGGACATTATATAACGTCTTCTTCTCATAATCTAGACAGGAATTTACTTGTAAAATATTGTGATTTAGCTCTGCTACATCCTGTATATAGTAAGTGACTTATTTCGGTAAATATTACTGATCCCAAATATCTCAAATAAAATCTCACAATCGTGGGGGACGGAATCTGAATGTATGTCTGATAGATTTTGGACTTGATTTCTCAAGGGGTTCGAGAATGACATTTGCGAAGAGATATTCCGGTCCTTTTTATATAAGATGACGCGTGAGTAGTCTCGGCATCTTCTACATTTTATGGAAATCATCAGAATTAATTCTCTAGAGATTAAAATCTACATGTTTGTAGGTGGATTACATCAGTTCAAGTGATATCAAAGCAAATATCTATATTAGATTTAGCATTTACATACGCGTTTTGATGTGAAACATAAAAACATGAATGTGAATTTATAATATATATATATTTAAGCAGGTGTATTTACTCATTTAAATAAACTAATACATTTTGTACAGAAGTTTAGATATCTAAAATTTTAACCAGAATCTACAGCAAAGTTTTTATAATTTTATTTTACTTGTGGAAAAGTGAATAAATTTATAATATTCAATACAAGTTACTTTCATGAGAGTTCAACATTTTACAAAAATGGTTGTAAAATTAACAAAGGTAATAAAACAATCATAGAATACAATGTAGAAAAAGAAACAGTGAAAGTAAAACAATGCAAGGTGTACAGCATTAAAACAAAGGTAAGGCAAATAATACAAAATAAATTTTAAAAAGCACCCAAAAGAAATGAATAAAAAAGACGCGGGATGTAGAAAACTCCAGCCCTCCGTGGAGGGAAAAAGGCACAAAGAAAAAATAAAAACATAAAAGAATGTGAAATGAAGACATCAAGATAACGATATTTTGAATACTTAATATAAGCATGAATCTGTCAGTAAAGTATTCTGACCTAGATCTGTAACATTTGTAACGCGCCGCGTCTCGTACACCAGTTTGTTTATTTATTTATTTGATTATTCAACAGAAAGACATAAATGCATGGTACGAGAAAAGAATACAAAAAAGGAGTTAGATATATGTCCCCCTCAATTATATGACGGCACAGATAAGACAATGATAGTAAAGATAAATTTAACAGACTCAGTGATAATAAGGAGGAAAAAACAGCCAAAATAAGTTTTTTTTAAAAATACATGTTTTACTTTACTTTGTAATACACATACACACAATATGAGTTATTAAATTACAACTATAGTTTCGAGAGGAGCAGTCCCTCTCATCATCAGGTATGGATATTAACCAACTTAAATACAAAATTTATCAATCTAATTGGGTAGGTCAGGGGGGTCAGGGGGGCGCGCGGCAGGGAAGGGTATTTTTTTCGCCGACCAGCTCTAGGAGTGGTG